>CAVMBE010000109.1:0-76182 GCA_963674455.1 Lecanosticta acicola
ACTATTTCGATCCGTAACACTTAGATACTCTACTACTAGTAAATAGAATAATAATAGCTAAAATATTCTATCTAATAAGCTAAGATCTCTATACTAAGTTATTATAGTAAAAGCTTAAGCTGTCAACTGACTGCGGTAGCCAACTACCTACCTTAGGTACCTAGTCATGATACCACACACATACCAAGGTGTCAATTGACTTTGGTTGCTGACTCAGCGAATCCACCCTGCTGGTAAAGCTTATTTGGCGCGTGCTCTTTCCTCGCCAATGCCGAATCTTTTCTCCTCGAAGACTTCCAATTCGCGAAACCATCATTTCCTCTGCGAAGGATAACTATTCACCACACAGCTACGCGACATGGAAGCTGGAATCAAGCGAAAGGCTCATGACGCTGCGGAGAATCCGGAGAAGCGGGCGAGGGTGAGTACAAATCAATCAATCTCTGTCCGAGAACGCTCCGGGCGGATGAATCACCCGTAGCTAGATAAGAATAGCATCACTGATCTGCCTCCAGACCAAGAAGCAATGGCGCGTGCCGAGAAAGAACGATCACGGGGCCCCACATGCCAAAGTCATCGAGCCTGGCGACAGCGGGGTCTGGATCACTTGCCAGAAGGGCAAGGAAGTCAAATGCATAGGCGAGATGAAAGACCTCTTCGCAGACTATGGTCAACGCCTGTATCCCCAAGTGACAGACGCCAAGAAAATTGACGCCGGCGGCGACGCTGACGGAGTGGACGGAGACGACATTGAAAAAGCCATCAGAGCAGAGGTCGATGACATCCGAAAGCCGCAGGGCGCTCGCCTTTTCACCCCGGTCAGCACAAATATGCAGTGTGGTAAGCCATCTTCAGCCCCCAAAAGCGCATTTCGATATTGATCGTTCGTCAAGTGATCTTCTTCAAGACGAGCGCTCCGGTGGATCCTGTGTCGTTGGTGAAGACGATTTGCGAGGACGCCATGTCGGATAGCGAGAAGAAGCGGACGAGGTTCGCCAAACGCCTGTCGCCAATGACACTCATGGGCCGAGCTTCGACGGAAGGTCTCGAGAAGGTTGCGCAGGAGGTCCTTGCTCCGCACTTCCACCAGGAGCCTTTCCAGAAGCGAAAGGTATGCAATCTTGTGAAGATATCCAAGGAAGCAGGATCAGCATGTCATCTCCGTACGGCTGACACTTGTTCTGGCAGTTTGCAATCCGGCCGACACTTCGAAATCATAATATCCTGACGCGAGACAGCATAATCAAACAGGTCGCGTCCATCGTTGGTCCGGGGCATCAGGTTGACTTGACGAACTACGACTTGCTCATTGTCGTCGAGGTCTACCAGGTCAGTGGCTCGCAAGCACCTCGCATAGCATCGCATGGGAAACACGCTAATACGCTCTCTCAGAACGTGTGCGGTGTCAGTGTCTTCGATGACAGCTTCGAAAAGCTGAAGCGTTACAATATTTCGGAGATTTTTGACCCTACGCCCAGAGAGGAGAATGCGACGAGCTGATCGATACATGGTCTTTCCACATCGGAAATTGATGCGTTGGTGAGCAAGCCGCCGAAGACTCAACCCACAGGGCACTCACTCTGCCGCCACCAGATGAGCCATGCGAATTGTCAAGGAGTTGTTCCGGGTCGCGGCTGCGCCACAGAGCGGCTGCGTCAAAGGCGTATCATGGCAGCTCCGACAACTTGGTTTAACACCTGTAGATGCAACGGGTACTACCAGTCTGTCGCGCATTCTCTCGATCGGCGACGCGTGTATTCCAAGCAATGCCTGCATACAGCGAATAAAACGAAAGCCACGGAAGCCAGTGACGTTTCTTTTGTGTACCTCATCTGTCCGGCTTCCTCTGCCCTGGACCGATTTGCTGGGAATCGAAAACAATTTCTCGCTTGCTGGAACGAGGCGGCCAGGCGGCCTTCCACATTCCACCCGAATACATCTTGCTCGGGGAGCATCGGGAAGGCGCTTGGCTTGGGTCTATGATATCACACGTTGCGATGGGCAAGGCGATGGACGAGCAGCACAGCAGACACTGAGCCGTGGGTGATAGTTGGGCTCCCGTGCGCATGTGCATGCTGCAGATGTACGCGGCCACACTCCCAATATCCTGGACACGGTGCGGCCGCGTACCAAGATCTCTGCAACTTCCCGATCCAACACGTGCCCATGCTCGGTCCTGGTACCACAGTACGACCAAGCCACGCGCCTCATCATGGATGCATCCATCTCGCGCACACCACACCACACACCAGCAGCTGCAGCTCTTGGGGCGTGGAGGTTCCGATCTCCCGGGCTAAGTTAAGGCTCCGTTCCGCCAGATCTCCGTCGCACTGCACTTGCGCGCGTGGCTCTCGGCCTGAGGCCGACTGTGCGCTCGTCACAGTCTCACATTCTCGTCGTACCGGGGTCTTGCACCACCGAGTGTCGAATGTATAGAACCGTCGAGCAGTCTCCGACGCTTTCATTAACGACAGCTCGCGATGGAATTGAAACTCGTCGTCCAGCTGTGAGCTGCTCGGACGGCGCCCCGGTCTCGGCATCCCGGCTGCAGCGCGTGATTGGCCGAGGCGGATCGGCACTAGCACCATTCGCGGCGAGATAGACGAGCCGCCATCACATCTTGTTCGCGTGTCCCGAGCCTATTTCGCAGGCGCAGCGCCGTCCGGCTCCCGTCCGGGCTCGACACAAACCACGATTGCGCTTGAGATGCGAGGATTTGACATTCCATTGACCTGACACTCTGGGTGCCTCGGCCTGCAGCCCGTCGCCCGTCGCCCTCGATTGGCACATCGACCCGGGAGAATCTGGTACGCACGACCGGCTGCTGTTACGTTTCGCCCCATGCCACGGCCTGGTGCCTTGGCCCGCAATATGCTCACTGACATCGGCTACTCGCCGCTCCACCACACATATTGCCCTCTAAGCGGATGGCGCTCCAGTGCGAAGGAGTCTGACGCTCGTCGTGGCGGTCATAGATGTAATGCATCTTCCCAAACCGCAAACACCCCCGGTCTTCTTCGGATTCCTCTGCAGCAGTCGTCTGACGACAACCTCCCAGCGTCCGTCACCAATTTCGCCTCAGGGATTTGGGGAGATGCCCGGTGCTGAAGCAAAGTGACGGACACGTTTCAACGACAATACAAATATGCTCTTGACCGGTGAATACAAAATGACTGCTTGCCTGCCATTACCTCCCACCACGTCAGTGAACAACACCAAAGCCAACATGTCTACCTCGTCCAAGTCTCCAGACCGGGCTTCCGTCCAGCAGGTTGCCAAGAAGGCGCTCCAAACCAAGTCCGTCTCGGTCGAGAGATTGGAGGGCAGTGTCTTTCGAACATTCCGACTCCAACCACCTTCAGACTACTTTTACGTGCTAAGGTGCCGGCCATCTTCTCATGTGAGACTCCTTCGCCACGAAGAGGGACGAGTGCAAATTGAAGCCTCGATATTGCAGACATTACGAGGCCGATCCGACATCTTGATTCCCAGGCTCATCGAATCACATTCCACTTCGTCGACAATCGGAAGCTACTACCTCATCAGCGGGCCTTTCAGAGGTGCCAGCTTGGCGGATATCGAACCTCAGCTGTCAAGAGATGCTCTTGCCAGCGTGGATCGGAGTGTTGGACGCTACGTCCGTCAGCTCAAACGATTGCCGCCGGGCAGGGCTTTTGGCGCCATCACTCCCACGAGCGGCACGGCCCCTACCACATCATGGTACAGGTGCTTTGGCGGCATGCTGGAGAATCTCCTGCGGGATGCCGAAGACGCACTCGTCAGTCTCCCGTATGAGTTCATTCGAGACCAAGTCCGACGACACCAGAAAGTTCTCGACCAGATTACGGAGCCGAAATTGACCTTGCTGGAAATGTACACCGACAAGAACATCGTCGTGGACACCAGCAGCTACACTGTCTCTGGACTCATGGACTGGTCATCGGCCATGTGGGCGGATCCTTACATCTCGGATTGCTTCTATCGATGCTCGTATGGGTTTGAAAGTGGATTTGGATCCCTCCCGAATCGCAATACGGACGAAAGAATTCGGCAGTATCTGTAAGTGAAGTCTGATCCGTCATGTCGTAGCACCCTAGTTAGCTTGTTTTTTTTCTTACTAATCCGATCGATCAGATATACCCTGTACCACGCCCTCGCAGCGGTTGTGCGACTCTGCTATCGACCCTCCGAGGATGGCGACGAGATGGCCGCTCGGAGGGATCTGACCGCCGCGCTGTCGAAATTATCGAGTCTCTCGCGATAATGAATTGGGCCGTCGATCAAATTTATCGAGGACCCCTTTGCTGTGTGTATAATTCCACGGAAATGAATTTTCCAGGTCAGGAAATCCCAACGACGACATCCGTGCCTCACGGACGTGCGGCTCTTTCCGGCTGGGAGAATTTCTTTTTTTCCTGCTGCCCACGCGAATGGTCACACGACAGCAAGCATTTATCTGCACGTGCGCTGTAATCAAACGAGCACAATGTGCAAGGAACACAGAAGAAGAAGAACAATCGTGCGACAGGTCGTACACGTACACGTACACACACGGCGGGCGGGCCCAAAGAAGTGCCGAGCGGGCCACAACGTGGCACATGGTTGAGGTCTGTCGGTAATGAGATGAGATGAGATGAGGCAGAGCTAGATTGATTTCGATCGTGGAACGTTTCGAAATTATAAAGAAAGCTGTCGGATCCGCCTTCGTTGGAGGAGATCTTTTTCCGTCATCGATAATAATTTTCTAGACCATGCGGGAGAGAGGGGAGAGGGGGAGGCAGGACCTTCTCTGACTCCGGTGCTCAGGCTGTCTGGACATTGAAATGACAATTTCTTGAAAACCAAAAACCTGCTCTTTTTCTGAGCCAACCTTCTTGTCTCATCTATCTATGCCACGTCAAAACCTCCTACATCATCACATGTCGTCTCTTTTTTGAATCGTCTCATGCCTCACGGCACAGCCAACCCCCCAATAAGGCAACAAGGCAACACCACTCAGAAACAAATCAAACCTCCTCCCCAGCCTCCCCCTCAGGATCCGGCAAAATGCTTCCCGCCCGGCCCGTCCTCCTCCTCGTAACGCCACGACTGCGACTGCGACTAAAAACGCTCATACCCCCTCCCCAGACCCCACTCGTAGCGACCTCACTCATACTCCTCCGTCTCGGCCACAATTCCCCATTCTCATCAAACCCACTCACCACCTCCTCGGGGTCTTCCAATTCATCCAACACCTCCTGCGGCGGGTCCGTGTCAAAGACGGCCTGGAGATCCCCGTGTGCGCCGAAACGTTCCCACATGCTCAACCACGTGCGCCGCCGCGAGGGGGAGAGGTGTCGTGCTTTGGACCAGAGGTAGTTTCTTTCGTACCACGAGATGAGTAGTAAGATTGGGGCGTTGAGAATCCGGATCGCGGTGATGTTGACTTTGTGAAACCACCTCGGCGACAAGAGGAATTTCAGTGGGAGCAAGAACACCAGCGCGAGAACATTAAATGGCGGTCGATAGGCGAAAATGGCATCGGACTTCACGCCTTCGAACGTCAGGACCGCTCGTCGGAATTGAATCTCGGCCGTCGCGTTGCGGGAGAGAGTGTTGTACGTATTCGAAAGCATGGCCACCAGAATCGTCAGGAAGAGCGTATTGCCCAGGAAGGCAAACGTGATCATCAGGATGGGTCCTAGGAGCCAGTGCATTTCGACCGATCTTTGGATTCCCGTGCCGTCCAGTCCGAACCAGATCCAGAGCATCCATTTCGAAATCGTGATGACGGTATGTTTGAGGAAACCTTCCTGTCCTTCAGATAGCCAGGCCAAGGCGAGGATGAAGCCGCCGAAACACCAACAGGCCAGGACTGTCAGAAAAGTGAAATCGGCCATCATGGCTCGAAGCGAAATGAAAAGCATGTTCTCGCTCATGAGACAGAATGCCAATCGTGGGAGTAGGACCGGTGCACCCATACTCAGGATCTGTTCTGCCAGAGCAGCGCGTTCATGATCATCCAGAGCGAGAGCCTGCATTCGCACCCCGAAATAGGCCCAAAAAATGAGCACGAAGGTGAGATCCAGGAAAGACCACAGATTCTCCGTGTGCACCGTCCATCCATGTTCGAAGATACTCGCCACCTCATCCAGATTCCACCCAATGGCGTAGACGTCGAAGATAAGCTCCATGGTGGTGAATTTCAGATGGGAAGGTCCAGTGGTCCTAGCCTTGGAAACCATCGTTGCGATATAGAGAGCCAGCAAAATCGTAAACTGTACTGCCTCGATTACATTTCTCGTCCTCGGTACGATGAGGCGGTATTGGTTGAGGATCGGGGCTTTGCGGGGATCGTAGAGCGTGATGCCACGATTCTTATAGTGGTCGGGTAGAATGTCGATGAACGAGGTTGGGGTGTAGATGATACGGCCACGATAGACGTTTTCGACGATTTTCTGGCACGCGGAGGTGGAGAGAAAGGCTTTTGCTTCGGATACAATGGCGACTTCGAGGGCGGTGAGCATGCGCTGATATTCGGGTCTCGCCAATTTCCACCGAATAGTCCAGTGAAGTTCCGTTCTGTTTTCTCTCGCGATATCGATTGGTGCGTTTTGGAAGGGCTCGAAGCCTGCTACGAGGACATTCGCAAGCATCAAGAGCCCCATGCGGCCCTCGTGGTCTTCGTCGAATCTTCGGAGGATCCTGCTCGCGACGAGCTCGCAGAGTGTCGCGCGGGTGAGGTTGACAGTCTGGTGATGTGCCTGGTACGACTGCTCGCGCAGGAATTGAACGCGATTAACCAGCAAGCAGAAGACGATAGACACGTCGTCCGGGTCGTAGAGGTAGTCTACCAAAGGTCTGACCACGGCCACGTTCATGCGCGGGCTCTTCAGTTGGTCGGTGCTGTATGGATCGTCTAGCGTACACCAACATGTTGTATCAGCCTAATGCTGCGACGCACAAGCCGAGAGATATGAGAGTAGTCGTAGTAAGACCTACCGATGCTCGCAATCACCAACCTCCGGATCTTATGAATCGTCGTGTACACCGGCAGACCCTGATGGGGATTCGGCACGGTGGGATCAGAATTTTTGCGCGGAGGATAGCAGCCATCGTCGTCCGCTTCCTCGTGTTCCCCTAGTAGAGTCTCCTGCTCCTCACGCGATCGCGCCAGCCGCAATGCCTCGTTGATGTTCTTCGCACTGACGCCTCTTATCGACTTGCGCTGCGGCATTGGAGGCCGTACGGGCGATTCCATGCGGATGTGCGCTGATGAGCCGCCATCGCTGCCCAGTCGTCGCCGCCACCATTCCGTATCCGCAGCATCAGAGGGCCGTGTCGCTTCCGCTATCTCTTCAGCGTTTGCGTCTGCGTCTGCGTCTTCTCCTTCTCTTTCTCCGTGTTGGCTTTGTCGTCCCGATTCGACGTGATTGCTCGGCGCGCTGGTCAGGGGCAGGGAGCGCGATTGCGGCGTGGGAGAAGGCATGAGTCCTAGGGCTACCGCTGCAGCATGATTCGGAATGGTGTTTGTGAAGAGAAATGAGGCTTAGGAAGCAGGTGTGTCATTGTTCGTGAAGCTGGGCCCAGTTTCATGCATGTCGCGAGATGTGATGCCACGTCAGGATCGAAGCTTCCTTGGACGGAACATTTACGGTTGCCTCATATTTCACGCATCACGCGCAGCGTCATTTTCGGGTCGGGGATGGAGAGAAAGCGGGCTGCTAGTGAGCGTTGTGACGAAGCTAGAAAAAGCACGTGTGCTGTTCCATGAGCTGTGACAAGCGGCGCCGACAGCGGTAGAACTTGTTCTACCCATCAGACAAGTTGTACGCTTCCCATGATACGGACAAGGACCAACATATCTCCTCGCGAAGTGCACAGTAGGTGTCTCAGTGAGAGCGCTGTGTTGCCCACACGGCCAAGTATACTTCTACGGAGCCGGCTTCACCACGGCTGGAATCTCACGGCCCAGCACATTCAGTTCAACATCACCCGGAACCCATCCCAAAGACTCAGCTTCCTCATCGATTCCCACCCTCTCAACTTCCCACTCCTCCACAATCTTCTTTGCTGGCCCTGGACTCCCCGCAAACGTGACCTTACACTGCACCCAAGAAGGCGTATCTCCGTATCCATTCAACCTCCGCGGGTCGTTGGGTCTAACGCAGAATCCATTGTTATTCCCATACTGATACACGTCTGACTGCCCGAATATGTTCACGGCACATGACGTTTGTCGGACCGCTGGAAAAGGCCAACCCGTACGTAAAGTTGCGTCTATGAAAATAGCCTCAATTGTGCGTGTTGGTTGGAACACCACCAATGTATCCGGAATAAGATGCGAACCAATTGAATCCACCGGCCGTCGGATTGTTCTCATTATCAGGAGGCGTCGTCCAAGCATCATCAGACCATTATCTCCAGTCGCGCTGGACACCATTGGAATCGTTGACCGTATCCCAGTAGTGAATGTTGGTCGAAAGCGTCCTGAATATCTTATTGCAAACTGCTTGGATGTCTTGCTGCTATACCGGCGTACACGCGACTGGAGCAACTACCGGAGCTGTAGGTCTTCTGCCAGAGTATCCACCGCCCTCTTCCACCGAGCGAAATGGGAACTCGTTGCAGCTAGCGAGAGAGCTACGTGTGGCGGCTCTCTGAACAAGAGTGTTGGAAGTACTACGGACATCCCCGAACCACATGCGAATTTTCTCCGGTCGTTTTCGCGGCCTGCGTCGGAGTCGTAAGTCAACACGAGCCCGATGTTTGGCACTGCGAGTGAACTGAATAGAGTGTGCTGGTTCTCACAAATACCAGTGATTCTCTGGCTCCGGACCTGCACATTGCTGAAAATACCACAGTTGATGCGAAAGTCAGGTAGCGTAGTGCCGCAAGGGGTCGCCGTGTTCGCTCGTTTAGCAAGTGCTGGTGTGGATGCTGTAGACATTGAGCTCGGACATGTCTTGCATGGGCAGTCCGCCTCTAGAAGGCTTTTTTTTTAGCGGCATCCAACTATTAAGCCATCGCAATCGTTGCCAGAACTTACCTCGAGGGCAATCAAAGAGCTGACTTCTCTACGTTCAATGAGCCATTAGAAGATTGAATTTCGCTGTACAGGAGAATGCCGGCCGTGTTCGAACACGAACCCGGCGGACCAGCGGTCGAAGATTGGCAGATTCCGTTTGGCTGGCGACAGCTGGCGTCGGCCATCGTGAAGGCGCGGCCATAAAAGCCGAAGCCTATAACGACGTTACCGGGATCAGCTTCGTTCCTCCAAAGCAAGTCTGGCCCTTGATCGATCTAGAAGATGTTGGTGTGTCCAAGTAGATGCGGCCTCGTGCACTTGTTCGTCTAGTCCTACATGCCATGCAGGTCACAGCTCATGGGATTGAAGTAAGAAACGTACTTCTGCAGACTTGGAACCTTGAATCTGCGTAAGTATCAATACCTTGAAGGCAATGTCATCGAAATATCCCAGCCGGGGTCAGTAAAATCAAAGGCTTCTCGCATTTCCGACAAGAAGTTTCTGAGATCGTCGTAATCATCAGGTGATCCGTCTCTGTCGGAGGTAACAAGGTACCTAGGTGCGTTAGCGATCAATCAGTACAATATAGTCTATTTTTGCCTTATTCCCAGTCGTTGTCGATGCCATCTAGTCCATACTTGTGCAAGTAGAATGACACTGGAATAATACATTTTTGACGATTGTAATAGGATCTCACGAGATCGGAGAACCTAGTCTGAGTTGGCGGATCGTTAAAGTCCCAGCCGCCCGCGGCAACGTTCACTCGTAGACCGGGATATGTTTTTTTGAGCCGAGACACTCGAGCCACGACGTCCTTGCAATCATCTGTGATGGTAAAGTCGTCGTTGATGAGCTGGAAAGCTAGATTAACATGAGTGAGGGCGCCAGCGGGAATGTTCTCCGGTTGCGTAACATGGCAAGCTCTGTCTGATATAGCAAATAGCTCATAGTAAGCAATACGGCGCTTCAGTCTCATGGCATCGGTGTTTGCGTCGCAAGATCTCCGTGGGGGCAATTAACACCCATTTCGACACTTGCCGGTGCAAAAGTCGGAAGTCGTCCCGCAGAAGCCCTACTCCGAGCAGCACACAATCACCGGACAGATTGTGGTGTTTCCATATTTTCCACACTCTGCTGTGGCACCACAATTGCTTTGACACCCGTCGCCGCAGAAGTCTGGGCCAAAACCACAGCTACCGTATTTTGAACAGCATCCCGGTTCATAGGGTTAAGAGGATGAACGTGTGCTGCTGGCCTGAGCAACCATCAAATGAATGCCGAGGAGTAACGAGGTGATTATGGAGAAGAGCATCTCTGCCACCAGAAATAGGTAATGGGAACGAGTGTTAGGAAGCACTGAGGAGGGAGCTGATGTCCGGAGTGGTCATAGTCCATCGTGGGCAGTACATCGACTTGGAGGGCTGTCCAAATACCCAATGCTGAGTCACCCTAACTTTGAGCCCAAATCTCGTCGCGGCATATCGATCGGTGAGGTTGAAGCCGGGCTATCACAAGAATGTGAAGCAGGTACCCCGGGGTCATGGTGGTGCTGGAGGAACCTCGCACGGCACCTGCAGGTTTACGTGGAATAAAATGCATCTTTCTGAATTCCTGGCTCCGGCAGAGTAGCGCGTGATACGAGGTTCTTGGCGATATGCAAGTTGGATTGAGCTGTACAGAGCTGAAAGAGTGAAAGGGTGAAAGGTGAGGTTGATGAAGGACATGAGCTGGCCGGGAACGATTCCGAGCATTGTGGCTGCCTCAGGCACATTACACGTCCCTGCCTTAACGCGTACATGCACCACCTCACCAGCGCGACACTGCACAATAACATTCGCAATGCTCAAAAAGGCGAGGTGTGTCCGGCAGACTGACACCATGACACCCCACTTCCGCCGCTATAAGCGATCTGTCCTCCATCACCCTCACGCCTCGCCTTGAGCCGGAAACACGCCTTGCCAATATGCCGAATGCATTGGCCTCGGAGATCTATCTCGTTGAACACTGGGAGGATCACGCTGGCCTCGAGCTTACAGAGCGTCGAGCAAGGATCTATGCAGAATATGTGGCATTGGGAGTTGCTGGTCGATGGCCGTACCACCAAGCTGCACGCTCTGGCAGTCGAAGCCCAACACAGGCACAACTTCGAACCATCATAACGTCCTCCCGAACTTCACGCGAAAGAGAAGTGGCCCGCTTCACGCTACAAGGTGAGGCTCGAGTCTGGTTTCGAATTGCATACGGAGGAGAAGGGCTGCTCTCCAAATACAGTGCCGAGGAGATTGGCTATGCCACTGGCCCGGACGAGGGCGATTCGCTCGTGCTCGAAGATGCAGACCGCTACGCACGGTTCCGCGGCTTACAGGATGCTTTGGGATGCATGCCAGAGATCGTCGATAGTTTCGTCGGACCACAAGACCCAGCCCGACACCACTCGAGCATACAGGATGCAAAGGAAGAGGCCGCACCACAGCTGGAGAATGAAGACGACGAGGAAGCTAAGGAGGAGATCAGGATGGGCATGCAACACGCATGGGTCACAGGAGTCATGTGGCTTGAGGACAAGGAAGCGCAGGAAACCGGTGAAGCGCTCCTGGTGTGGTTGGATGAGTTCGGTCGCGTCGTAAGGAAGAACCGTGTCCAAGACATTACCAAGTGGGCGGCCATGTTTTCGCGCTTCGCCGATAACGAGACAGAATGGTGGAATACTGCTGAAGCAGGCTCTGTGTACGAAGCCGGAAACTGGCCCTGAAATGTCTTACCTGATGCATGACCCGCTACATGCCAGTCAAGCCAGCTCAGAGTAAGAGGGATAGGTTGCAGCTGATAAGAGCACAAGTCTGAAGCACTAAAAGATGCCTGCATGAAGCTTCCATCTGCGCTTCAGCTCTCCTCACGCATTGTAACGGCGTGGACGGAATGACAAGTCAAGGGTGTCTTGAGATACAATCGAACGAAGGATTAAGGCCTGCCAAAATGGTCACCGTGAAAGTCGCTGGAGTTCATGATCTCACCTCCCAGATACCGCATCTCACATCGACATGCTGCACAGATACGTGCCCCTCCTTGTGCCATTTCTCCACCATGCCTCTACCATACAACTCTTCTCAAGTGCAGACTCTATGCCGTCGACGATCCCTGTCGGATGCCGCCAAGCTCTCAGCGCCGATATCAGCTGCAACAACCTCATCTCCGCGCAAATAATTGCTCAGGGCCGGCCTTGGAGCAGTAGCACCGTTCAAAACCTTTGGCAGAACAACTGCGCCTCTTAAATGACAACATTCCAGCGCGGAGTCTCGCTCAAATGCGGCAATACAAGCTATCCGCTCTATGGATGACTCCACGACACAACGAAATTCCGAGCAATTCAGATCGTTGATCCACTTGTGTGGGCTCATAATGTTCTTTGCCCGCGAGATAAGTCGGCCTATTGCTATTCGAAGGTTATGAATCGATCTGCCACTTCTTGCTCGGACTGTCTACTCAAGTACGAAGCGGCCATGCTCTCGTGACAAACTATGGTCGAGGAAGATCAGACCGACCTTTGTTCTCGTCTCAGCTCAGTTCCCGTGGAGTGGCAGCGACTAGATACCCCACAGAACTTCTACGAGTGGAATCCAGCCGTCGGAGACGACTGTTCCAGACTTTTCCTGGGTTATGCAGTCTGCGTGCACACCGTCGGCCCATGGACAGGAACCACAAAGGAAACAAGCACTACAACATCCACCACGACCCGAAAAACACTCTCCACTTCCTCATCCTCATCCGCGCCAACGCAATCCGGTATCCCCTCCAATTGCAACGAATACTATACAGTCCAAGAGGGTGATACATGTCAAAGCATCGTCGATCGTTACAGCGAAGCCTCCTTCACCCTTCGAAATTTCTACAAATGGAATCCTGCCGGCGGGACGGAATGCCCAAAATCATACTTGGGATATGCCGTTTGTGTGGGTGTATCATAAGCAGAATAATGAAGCCCACCGCACATCCAGTACATGTGACATTGAATTAAGCTTTTACCCCTGGCACGTGTAGTGTCAAGGTACCTTACTGAAGAGGTCTTGGGCGTTTCACCCACTCACTCACCTACGCGTACTAGACAGCAGTAAAATCTCTCCTTGATAGTTTCATCAATCATAAGGTTTCTGTAGCGACCACCCCAGACCATCTCCAAACTCACCACATACCCCAGAGAGGCACGAAAGTTCCGAGTCTGGTCTAAGCACATCGCACGCCCACTCCCCCAGGACAAAAAAGCTCACCGTAGTCGGCTCAAGTCCCAAGTGTCCCTTACACCCCCTTCGCCCCAAAGGAGGAAGGGAATTTCTCGTGAACGCGGAGCGAGAAACTTGATCTATCGCGTGTAATACTGAGCAGATCTCATTGGCCTTGAGTAAAGTGCTCTACCTGACCACGCGAATGGTATGCTAGAGGAAAATAGGGGGCAGGAAAGGTGAGAGCAGATATGTGGCAAGGAGCGGTGTGCGCTGCTCGTGTTGCAGCCTGCAACGTCGATGCTGGGTATCGTAGTAGTAAGCACAGGTGAATAGATATACAAGGCAAGCGCAGCTCATTGCGCGAAGCCGACTCTCCGGCTAGTGGTGTTCATGCTGTCGAGCACCGCGTTGATTCCATCCAGGCCTTGACCGAGACTGCTGTCGGACATTGCAACGTCTCTCGAAGCAGGGCGTTCGACGAGGGAGAAGAGTCCTCGAGCTGGAGTGGGAGGTCGTAAGTTCTGGAGGATGAGTGCGCGATGCTCGCCGGAGATGAGAAGATCACGCCGAGTGTTCATGTGTCCAATACCGGCGCTCGAGAACTGCGAGCGGAATTGCGAGACGGAAGTGATGTTCTCGCTGATGAGGTCGATGTCGGTGAGATGAGCCATGGCAGGGGCGTGCATCGAGCCGACACTGCCGCCACTGCTAGTACTGCGTTGCCAGAACTGCTGCATGCTTGCGATGGAATACACATCAGTGTTGTACCACATGACAACACTTTCATCCGTCTGTCCGGTGCGCGGAGTTGTAGACGATACTGAAATTCCACCTCTTGAAGCGACGCCAGCAACCTTGGGTGCACCCGTGAAGAGCTCTTGAGACTTCGCTTTTCGCGTGTTGGGTGTCATCGGTGCGAGATTAGACAGACCTTTCTTTGGCTTATTGGACTCTACCGCATCACCGACAGGAGATGAAGAAAGGTATCCTTCTAGCACAAATCCCTGAATGTGATTCTCGGACCGCAGTGTGCCGAGGACATCCCAGACACCCCACTGACCGTCGTCCATCAAAGCGAGCACACCTTTGCCTGAGTTGACCCATTTTGCGTCAAGGATTTTCTTGCGACGAGCGAGCCCTGGAGCAACGTCTTGCTCTGAATGAAAGCCAGTTAGATATGTCGTAATCCATTTACCGGGTGCTCCTGTCGCCTTAGGAGCTTCGAGCTGCGAGTCGCTAGACCCTGGTCTCTTGGGTGCCGTCTTCAGCGCATGGGGGTCGTATATTCGCGCGGCACCTGAGATGTCCACTAAGAGTACCTGAGCAGATCGGACAGAAGGATGGAATGAAAGACAAGTCGAGGGCGAGGACAAGGGCACAGTCTGGAACCGCTGAAACATGCTTTGCTCTTCACCTGCCAGTTCATGCGCCATCACGGACATAGTCCAGATGTTCAAGGCTCGGAACGCACTAGCAATCAATAGATGGCCCTCGACGCCCTCCTGTTGGCGCTTCAGGCCAGTCGAGGCGTGACTGTCTACCGGGAAGAACTTGACTGCCACGTTGGATGGTACTGGGCCTTTGCCAGCCAGTTCGTTGCGGGTGTCGTAAATTTGCATCCTGGCCTGATCTTTGGCTCGCTCAGCGGGCGGATTGAGTGGAATCTGCAGTAACATGACCGTGCCATTGGACAATGCGATGGTGACGAGCGCGTTCTTCCGCAGCAGCGGAGGCGTCAGCGCCGACGAGTTGAGACTCGGCACTGCGACACGCAGCACGTCCCACTCCATGCTGAGATCCAGTTCCTGTGTTATGCTCGCATACGGGCAGTCTTGATCCAGCTCCTCCTCTTCGTCTTCAAACTCCGCATCTGGTGTATCGTCGTCGTCCAGCACCATCAGCTGGTCTTGCCGCGCGCCGTTCGTCCGTGCTGTTGTCGAGCCGTCTCTCCTTCTCCGGCCACCTCGCCATAGCAAACGTAGCCCTTGTGAGTGGCCGTAGATGATGAGCGTAGAGCCATTTGGTGCGGTGATGGGGTAGATCTGGGCGTCGTGGATGCGGTGCGGGAGCTCGTAGCTGTGCTTATCAGTCAGCCAGTAAGACGTACATGGCAAAGGCACATTTTGATACCTCAGATGGAGCTTCCGCTCGCGTTTTGTGACTCTAGGCCGCATGTTGGCCATTGTACGGGAGGTGTTGACCGGGATGTGGTTGCCCGGCCGAGTTTTGAAGGAAGCTTGCTGCCCTGAACTTTGACGCGTTTTCCGGTCGCGTCTTCCTCTTCCCGGACCCCACCAATCGACCTCACCTCCCAACATTAACCACACTCACCGGCTCATTCACCTGGACGATTGCCGTGAACACGTGAATCTTCCGCCAGAGCAAAGCGCAGAGGCTGAGAAGATGCTGAGAGGCGCCTCTTCACCGCGAGCGACGAATGGCGGCCGTAGAGTCTCTCGGCGTACACTCGCCCACTGGACTGCCCTACCTCATTTCTGAAGGCTTCCTACCACCGGATCCAAAACCGGAGCAGTACCAATGGTACACCTACATCGCCCACGAAGGTGGTGAAGATGTCGAAGAAGAGATCATCAGCACCAAAAAGGCCGTAGTATGGTCTCAAGGGAGATTTGTCCGCAACATCTACCGGTTCGAGCTGGAAGGAGAAGATGTGGTCCAGGCCATCTTGACTTACTTTCCAACCTCATCGCGAGTCACTCCAAATGTCGGAGGAGATCCGAACGGCCAGGGCGAAGAGGCGGACAATGCTCTCGAAGAACCCGGCATTGGCGAAATATCGACATCGACGGTACCTTTAGCCAGAGCATTAGTAGTGCTGCTAAAGTCCAAGGCACACATTTATTTTTTGAAAGGATCAAGTCACATTCTCGACTTGCCTTTTGAGGTTGAACGAGCATTCGCGGCGCCCAGAGGTCTAGTTCTGCAAAGAAAACGCACAATTCGCTCCAGTCTGCCATCCACGCCGCAAATACCGAAAGCGCCATCTAATTCCTTCTTCTCTTCACAAGGCAACGCTTCCTCATTTCTGAGGACCTCAACATCACCAACTCTGGCAAAAACTTTTGCGAGGACTAGCCTTGCACTCACGAGACCATTCCAACCAAGCCCGCTGGGCGGCCATGCCAAGCTTGATGCACTTTTCCAGGACAGCATCGCTGCTCACGGTAGCAAAGATGACGATGACATCACCAATCTCTACACATTGAGCAGTCCGCTCTCTGAACTTGGGGTCGTCACCTATTCCTTGCAGCATCATAAGCCTCGTATCCACGGAAGGTCTCAACCTGGCCTGAGTGTTGAATTTGAAGGTCTAGATCCGGGCGAGCAGATCGTTTACGTGTCGTCACGAGACGAGCTCGCCCATTCGCAAAGCTCCAACTCGGGAGAGATGATACTTTTGGTCACCTTCAATGCGGACATCAACACGGTGACAGTCTGGCACGCATGGTACATCGAAGAGAAATCGCTCAAGGCATTACTAAAACTACGCGCGGAGCACAAGGCCGCCAGGGCTAGACGCCGTAGCTCCTTCATGAACGCCAACCTTGGGACGGGCGCGGCAACACCTGCGTTGCGACGGCGAGATGGAACTAGAGAGAGTTTTGCAGCTGGTGGACTGAATCCTGGAGACCCTGTGGGCTCGCAGGGCACGGCGCTCTCCCGCAAACCGACTAGACAGGAGGAAGAAGCGGCGATGGCTTCTCAGATGGACCCGGACTACCTGCCTGCCGGATCGCAGCCACAACAAGTTCGGGAGAGCAGAAGGATCAGCTCTATGAATGCTGATGTTCGTGCCAGCCAAAACACTGTCAACGCGAGCTTTGGGGGCACTGGGAGCAGGCGCGCCACCTCATTTGGAGGCACACAGGGTCGGCGATCTCTCACTCACAGGAAAAGCCGAGGATCAACTCCCGGCAGCACGTATGGACAAAGTCTAGGAGGCGACGATGAGCCCATGGACCATGATAGTACGATCGAATTTGACTCCGATGAAAATGTGGATGACATTCTTCGGCACATCAGGGCGACTTTCGACCACTCCGGCACAGATGGTATATTTGGAAGTATCGACGACGACTTCAAGCGTGAGCTCATCGTCAGAAAGATATATTCTTTCCCAGTCGGCCTAGCAACCTCCCAAGGGTCGCAGTCCATCTCCAACGGCTTGTACAAGGCCATTGTCTGCATCGAGCCGTTACCCTTTAGCACATCAGACGACCAGAAGATCAAGCTCTACCTTCACGATCATACCAACAGCGAAGTGCAATATGCTACCTTGAGAATCAAGAACCGGTCGCTGTGGCCAGGGCTCGAGCGCTCGCCAGTGCTGTCAATTCCCTTACTTGTTGGAGAGGGCAGGATTGACGGCTGCGAAGACATCTTGAAGTTGCGCGATGGAGATGTCGAAGCAGTCTTGTTCGGCGGGAGGGGAATTCAGTTCTCCCTCGATGAGCAGACGCTCTGCCCGCTGCCTCCTGCGAATCCCTACAGATTCTTCGATCCGCTCGAACCTCTGCATCAGGAGGGGGACGACAACACCGCAGTCGGCAGGAGTAGAACTGTTCAGCCACCACAAAGTCCCAAGGCTCTTCGCCAAGCGGGTCGACATTCAACATTCGATGAGGTCGGCAGCGACGGAACTCATCATCGCAGGCGCTTGCTACTGAAACCCTCGAACACCCAAGTCGATCAGCTGTTGTCAATTTGTGAGATAGTCTTGCCCAAGCATCAAGCGCGCTCTGTTCGCAGGCTCTGGTGCGAGGCATATGCTCGGATCGAAGGACATCCTGGCAGTCTTGCAGCTACAAGCAGTTGCCCAGACTTTGTAGCGTTTGCTGCCACCATATTCGGCATCGTCATCGACTGTCTGGACTCAAAGGCGAAGGCCGCTCTGAACATATCGAAGGTTGCCGCAGGAAACGAACAAGTATCAGTAGGGGTGAATATGAGATTATTCAAGCGCAGACATCTTTCTCGACTGATGGAGGGCGCAAGCTGCGCTTGGATGTCCACTGTACCGACGCGAACTCTGCAAAGATCCCGAAGAAGTGATGAGCTGCGGAAGGATCAGCTTCTAATCTTCGCCGCTACGATCGCTGATGAGATGTCGCATTCCAGCAAAGATATCTCGAACGAGAAGACTGCCTCTACAGCCGTACTGGCTGCTGTACGTCTCATGCTTGCTTTGCACGTCTTCCGTGAAGAACAAAAGCTTTGTCCGCTCTCTGCAACGCAACATCCAGAGGTTGCGCCCATCATCGCCCAACTGGGATTGTGGCTGGGATTAGAGGAGTGGACTCCTATTCAAGGAAAATACTACGATTCAGAAGGCGCGAGTGAGGCATGTTGGTCTTATCTTAGGTCCAAGCCGACACAAACTCCTCAGCTGGGTTTGCTGGAGCAGCCGATCAGCATTTTCCAATGGTTCGAGCACTCGCTCCAGCGCGGCCAGTCGGAAGGATACCCGTCTCTATCGTCTATTGCTCAGATTGGCGGGGACAGCACTGTCTCCAGGGTTCCGGACCAGGTCGCTCAAGGGGCAACTCCTCGAATAGTTGCCCTGTCCAACATCTTGGCGGCTACGGGCAGTCTGACAACAAGCCCTTCGAGAACGGTCCAGCTTCTATCGCAGCATATGATTACGGTCGAGATACTTGAGACACTACCAGAATCAGTTGCAGCGCCTTTCCGAGAAGCCATCGCTCGATGCGAAAAACAGCCACCTACCACTTGGCGAAGCCATCTAACGCACTTGGTCGGACGAGAAGACCTCAACATTGGCAACAAAGTCACCAAAGCCCCGTCCTCTAGATCGCAAGCTGGCATGGATGGGGCCACACGGGATGTACACACTGCGTGCCATGCTGTCGAGCATTCTCTCGCGCATGCAAAGACCAAAGAGGCTGGCCGCCATGCGGTCTCTCGGCTCATTTTTAGCGAAGACCGCCGTCTTGTCGAGGCTACTAGTTTGATGCATTTCAATAGTCCTCAAGTTGCTCAGTGTCCGAAGCAGCCTGACTGGGATGAGGCTACTCATTTCGAGCATCAACGAAGAATCTTGAATTTTGCCACAATCCGAATGATCGCTCTCCCTGCCGGAGACGCAATGATACATTTCGATTGCCAAACGCCCTTGCTCACGGAGAAGTACCATCTGCCGGGATTTAGCAACTCTTGTGTGATGCAGCCAATGGGGCTTACCATGACTGCAGATCGGAGCGGCTTGACAGAAGAGAAGGTCAACTGGGCCTACTTTCATGCTGGTGTCTCCGCAGGCCTGCGCATTTCCCGACAAGTGGAGGGTATCGACACCTCATGGATCGCGTTCAACAAGCCGAATGAGCTTACCAACAGACACGCAGGCTTTTTGCTGGCTCTCGGTTTGGGCGGACATCTACGGCATTTGGCCAAATGGTTGTCATTCAAATATCTCACGCCTAAGCACACGATGACATCTGTCGGCCTACTTTTGGGTCTTTCAGCTTCTTACTTAGGTACCATGGACTCCTTGATCACTCGCATGCTTTCTGTGCACATCACGCGAATGCTACCTCCGGGTGCGGCGGAATTGAATGTTTCTCCAGCAACTCAAACCGCTGGTCTCATGGGCATCGGTCTGCTGTACTACAATACCTCTCACCGCCGCATGAGCGAGATCATGATGTCCGAAATCGAACACATGGAGATTGAAGACCCCGACAACGGGCCCGACATGCTTCGTGACGAGTCCTATAGACTCGCTGCTGGCCTGGCTCTAGGATTCATCAATTTGGGCAAAGGAAACGACCTTCGTGGACTGCATGGTATGCGACTACCAGAGCGTCTTCTTGCCGTTGCAGTAGGACCAAGGCCAGTCAATGCTGTCCATGTATTCGATCGCGCCACCGCTGGTGCAGTCGTTGCTGTGGCGTTGGTGTTCATGAAGACCGGAGACAGAGCTATAGCAAGAAAGATAGACATTCCGGACACGCAGGCTCAATTTGATCAAGTCAGGCCAGATATTCTCATGCTGCGAGCGATGGCGAAGCAAATCATTCTTTGGGATGAGATTCAAGCTGGTGGCGGCAAAGAACAAACCTTTGTGGATCGCAACTTACCCACTTGCTATAAAGACTGGCTGCATAGTACTATTGAGCGTGTGCGAGCGAAACGCACGATCGACAGCACCCATATACCGATGTTCAGCATCGTGACCGGTTTGGCTTGGGCACTCGGACTGAAATACGCGGGCACTGGCAATGAGGAGGCCAGGAATGAACTGCTCGCCTTGCTGAAAGGCTTCAACATCATCGAGCATAACGCTGATTCCTTCTATTTTGATGCCAAACTGACTCGGGCTGCGTTGAGGCGGTGCATCGATGTTGTAGCACTCTGTGCTGCAATGGTGATGGCAGGCACCGGTGATCTGGAGGTCCTCCGGTACCTGCGCAGGATGCACGGAACGACCGATGCTGAGACGCCGTACGGTTCGCATCTAGCATCGCATCTAGCTATTGGCATCCTATTCCTCGGAGGCGGTACCTTTTCTCTGGGAACATCGAATCTTGCTATCGCATCGTTGATCTGTGCATTCTATCCGCTCTTCCCTACAGACGTGCACGACAACCGTGTGCATCTTCAGGCTTTCCGACACCTCTGGGTCTTGGCTGCTGAAGCTCGCTGCATCGTAGTCGAAGACATCGACACGCAGAGACCAATTCACATGCCCATCAAAGTCACCTTGAAGAGCGGCGAGACAAGAATGTTGCGAGCACCTTGCCTCGTACCCGAACTCGACACCATCGCCACAGTTGAAACAGACGATCCCTCCTACTGGCGCGTCACCCTTGACTTCACCAGCAACCCGATACACCTCGCCTCCTTCCAGAAAGACCAGAGAATATACGTCCGCCGCTGTCCCGCCGCCGAGGCGCACACCTCCGTTTTCAGCGCCGCCCTCGCCGCCCTCAACCATCCGTCTGCCGCAACTTCCATATGGCATTCCCTCTTCAACCTTCCAGCTTTCAAGGATCTCGACCAAGCCGATATCGAATTACTCCTTCCTCCGGATGCGTATAGTTCGGTTTATACGGATGAGCGGGGCACCGTGGTTGACGATCGCTTGGTTCTCGGGAAAGCCGTGCAGAGTGGGAAGAGGGATGAATTGTGGAATTTGAGATTGCTGTTTGCTTGGGCGGAGAGGTGTCCGGGGGAGATGAAGTGGTTGGGGGACGAGGTCGTGCAGAGATTGAAGGCTAGGATTGAGGAGCGTGCGAGGAGGGGATGATGATGGATGGAATGGGAGGATCTTCGATGTTAGCGAGGCGTTACGAGATCGTGCGATCACGCAATAGAGGGCCATTTCTCTGGGTGAAAAAATGAACGATACAGCCTTCTGCGCCAATTGACCGTAGTGATCATATTTCCTATGGACTTCATAAGTTCCTCGGGTCCGAATACACTTGCATGCAATCGCCGCTTCTGATACTGCCGGGTATGTAATGTGTAGTCTCAATAACCCTGCCCAAGATTCTAGTGATCATCCTCACCCAACTCAGACCACCCCATCAAACGCCGTGCTAACCCGCCAACCAAGTCGCTCAATTATTAGGCAAATACGCACCCCCGGCAACGACCAGATTCATCTGCGTGAATTTCACCCTATAAACCGGTGTCTTCTTGGTCGGGAAAGCGGAAATCTGATCCGGCGAGACGACGACATCCTTCTTCGTCTTGCCCTTCGTGACCGCACCGGCGCCTCCGACAGTCGTAGCCGTGCCATCAATCTTCGCGCCCGCACCACCTTCCGCGACGACTTTGCCCTGGCTGTCCTTGTTCGGCTGGACGTCCCAGGTGCGGACGGTACCATCTGCGCCGCCGGAGATGAGGACTGTGGATTCGACGCTCCAGTCTAGAGACCAGATTCCTCCGCGACCGTGGCCGCGCATGCGCTTGACGAGACGACCGGTGGCGAGGTTCCAGAGGATAATCTCGCCGCGGTCGTCGGCGCTGGCGACGACTTGGCCATCCGGAGCGCAGGCGAGAGCGGTGATGTTGCCCGTGTGGCCGGTGAAGAGACGGACGGCCTGTCCGCGCTGGATGTCCCACATGCGGAGTGTGCGATCTCCGCCGCCAGAGCCGGTGAAGACGTAGGCACAGTTGGGGTGCCATGCGATCGCTTCGACGTCTGAGTCGTGGCCAACGAAAAGACGCAGTGGTGCGATCTGCGGGGTGCTCCAGAGTCGTGCGGTTCGGTCTGCTGAACAGGAGAGGAAGTAGTGGCCTTGTGGGCAGAAGCGTACATCCCAGACGGGCATATTGTGCGACCTGTAGATGACCAGATTCGTCCATGTATCTAGTGACCAGAGGCGGATCGTCGAGTCTGCCGAGCAAGAAAGAAGGTATCGCGGATGTGAGTCTGAGGAGAGGTTATCGCTGTTGCCTGTCTCCGGGATGGCGATGGACGGTGAGAACGAGAGGGCGTAAACTGGACCAGAGTGACCGACCAGCCGCCGCGAGGAGGACGGCTGCGCATCCTTTGGGTCGGTAGGCGATGTGAGCGGTCGGTTGTCCAGCGACCAGACACGGATGTAGGACTCTGCTGTGCCAACTGCGACGAGAGTATTGTCGCCGGAGAACTCGATGCAATTGATGCTGTCGAATGTGTTGTGGAATGTGAACATGGTGACGCTGACGCCAGGGCCAACACCACCCGTGCGTCCTTCAATTCTGAACCGATCTCTGTTCTCTTTCACTTTCTGCACCTCCATCGCGACATCTCGTGCGGTGGAAGGGGGAAATGGGAGAGCTTCTCGTGGAGCGACGTCGTCGACAGGCTCACGCTTAATGGTCTGTTCAAATTCGTCCACGAGAGAGTTCTGTCCGACGGCTGGGGGATGTGACGAGTCGTGGTCTTGCAGCTCGGCCTTCACGTCTTCCATGAGCTCATTTTCCATCGGCATCGGCCCGAGCGACAGCTTGGAGAGCACGGCCGGGGCTTTCGGGTCCAGGTTTGCCGATCCCGCGTTGTGACCCGGAATGCCTTCATCCTCTGCCGGTGCATCTTGACTCTGGTCGCGCTGAGATAGAAGTTTGGAAAGGCTACGCTCTGCACCAGCAGCGGCTCGGTCAACACTGCGGAGGTCCATATTCTCTCCTATGATGCCGGTGATGATCTTGCCACCATCATTCTCCTTGGCTTCCAAAAATTGAATCAATGTCTGATAGGCCATGTTACTGAGGGATAGTCGGTACTTGTTGTTACGGTAGAGCTGGGCGATATCGTTTTCCTGCACATGCTCTGGCTCGTAGATGTTAGAAAGGGCACGAACATCGTCATGGTGTTCTGACTCGAAGTGGTGCTTGAATTTCTGGAAGAACTCCTGTCCGTCGCGCGCATAGAAGTCGTTGATGCAGGCCAGGAAGCTATACACAAAGAAGGGCCAGAGGAGGCGCTTCAGCTCGGGCTTGTAGATGTCAAGCTGGTTGTCGATCCAGTTGAGGGTGGCTTCGAAGGCCTTGAGGTATTTCTTGCCGCCGAGTTCATCGATGGTGGTGGCGATGGGGTTGCCATTTTGATCGGTATGGGCAGACTCCTTGCGCAGCATAGCCTCCGTGCGGGAGTAGCCTTTCTTGGAGAGGTATTCCAGCACCTGCCAAGGCGGTCTGTTAGCCATGCTGATCTTGATGTCCTCCAACCAAATGCAGCATTCAGACACGTTGGAACGTATCTCTATTCGCGGACTTCAGTGGGCGCGCAAGATAGGGCAAGTCGTGTCACAGCAAGCTAGCCGTAGTCCTGTCGCTGTTCTCCACGGCGTGTCGTGATGCTGTACGCTATTTAGACGGAGGTTGATGTGAACGTGCGAGCGCCGACTCTCAAGTACCTGGACGCACTTTCGGATCGTCGTATAACAACAGGTGGTCATCAAACATCTCGTCAATCCGCACAGACGGAAGAGATTGCTTCGGGTGAGGCGCCATGGTGGACGTGGCGTGAGGTGGATAGAATGTGCGGGTGGAGGTTGGAAGCATGTGAAAAAGCCAAGAATCGCGTTCGGACGACAAACGGGGGTAAATAGTGTTCTAGCGGCGGCGATGCAGCAGCAAACGGAGAATAAAGCAGGGCGACTCACAATCTGATTCAAATTCTGCTGCGAGTTCTGTCCTCCCTGCGCGCCTGGAGTCGTCGCGGGCGGCGCGTTCATCCCCCCGGCGCTCGGCGGACCAACGCTATTAGTCCGCGATGGAGGCTGCGGCTGCGACGACATCTTGACCGTCCAGCGTTGTCCTCTTAATCATATGGAGATGATGCAAGATATTCGATGCGCTTGAACACGAGAGAGACCTGGAGACTCGAGGTTGGTATGGGGTCGCTCCAGCTAAGCCATATTGGTTTTAGCCCGGCGGCACGGCGGCTGCTGACATAAGATTCCCGCCGCATCCAGATCTGATTGGTCAGCTTAGCGATACCGATACTGTACCTTGCATGGCTCTCCAAGCTTCACCCAACCTCACGCTCGAGTCTCGGTCACTGTCCAACGTTCATACAACATGGCGCCAACAGTCACGCCGGCAGAGCGCATTCGCGAGCTCTCCCAGATCAGCTCAGATGTTGCGACCATGCTGGGCTCCGCTGGCCAGGCGATAGATGCGCTGACAAACAGACCCATCAACCGCGAGACAGGCGAAGATACTCAGATGACCGACGACAGCAGCAACACGGTAGAAGCTCACAAGGAAGCGTTCAAGAAGCACACACGAGACTACTTCACGGGCTTGCAAGGTGTGTTTGTGCGCCTGAGAAGACAGGCACTGGCACTGGAAGACGCTGGGATTATCACGGCCGAGTCCAATGTTCTTGCCGGCGCACCGGTTCGAAACGTGCCAGGACAGCCACCAGGAGGTACACAAGGCCAAGGACAACGGACTGAGGGAGAGCGTATCAAGAATGGTGGGCTTGGCAATTTCGATGTGGGATGGTTGAACAGCCGCGGAAACAAGGTTGGCGAGGAGAAAGAAGCCGAGCTCATGCAGGAAGCAAAGGAGTTGCTGGAAGATGTGCTAGCTCGCACAGAAAATGGAGGTTGATCAAATCTCTCCTCCCATCCCTGCAGCTTGGAGATTCGTGCTGCAGAGTTGAGCCACTTTGGTCCAATCGCAACGAGGCAATACCAATCTTGGGCTGTTAGCCACCAGTGAAGATACTGTGCCATGCATGACATTCCAGTACATCTTCTACGCACTTGCAAGAAAGTCAGACGAAGAAGCGACGCCTATCTGATATGGCAACAACAATATTTAAATATATCGCAGCACAGCGCCCGAATGCATGGTCCGACTCGGCAATGATTTGCGGCACATTCGATACCTAGAACTCCATTACATGAACGGAGGTCTCCGCCTGTGCGCAAAAGCCCTTCGACAGCTTGCTACTATCGTCAACGCTGATTTTCGCGGACTCACCATTGGCTCTAGCGAGATGGGCCTCAAGGACAATCCCGAGCAGTTGGCCAAAGCTTTCGTCCCTCTGCTGAAGGCCCGCGAGAAGCAAGCTCCTGGGGGACAGAAAAACGGGACAATGAATGTCGGTTTTGGCGGGTCGAAGCTCTCAAATTTTGCTGATCTGTCCCGTTTACTCTGTCCCACAGGAGGCAAGGTAGATGCACTGCCTACGACGTCCAAAAAGTCGCGCGGTTCTGCCACTAATATAATCGCCGAGGAATGGAGGGTGAGCGACACCATCCTAAGGTGGTCCAGCTCGAACTTGGTGAGGATGAGACGGATGTTGTACGCGAATGCGTCTATGAGAAGCTTCACCGACGGAATCGTCTTCAGAATCGTGGTCAAACTCGTCAGCAGCTTGAGACTGGGCTTCCTGAAAGACTTGGCGCACTGAACTTGGCTTGATCTTGGCGGTCGAGAGCAGACCGCACACTCACGAAGCTTCTAATGCAATTCTGGAGTCTACTAGTTTCCAAAAACAAAAAATCCAGCACATGGCTGTGGTGTGGGTGCGAAAATTTTGGTACGGGATAGAGCTATCCATGGTTCTCTTACTAGCTGGACCTATCTTGACGCTGGGAAACTCAAAATGTTCAACCTCACTGTACAGCTTTACTTCGACAATATCCAGGCCTTTCTCAATAGATTGCCGACACACGTGGGAAGTTCAGAAAGAAATACTCAATTACTTGATCACTCTCGTTCCAGGCTTAGATTTTTCCCGGCCAACCTTGAATCTCGAAGCCGGGACACGGAAACACCATCCCAATATAGGCATTGTAATCGGAGGCTCCGAGGAGGATGTAGTGGTACATGAACGTCATATCCTCGTTGCTGACTGAGTAGTTGTCACAGCAATGTGGTCGACACACCAATAGCAACGACTGCAATTGGGAGCTTCAAGAAAGAATGAGGAGGTCAAGAAAAGTCATATCCTCGTTCTTGGCTCACGGCAATTTTTGGATGCCTTAAAAAAGCGCCCGATCTCCCATATCCTTCCTCTTCCTTAGATTTCACTCTACCCACATTCCACACTACACGCTTCACATACTCTGCCCACACGCTCTAAGCACAAACAATTTTCACACTACCACTACACACGTTCTACACACCGCGCAGACTGCTCGCAAGTCATCCTATCCTCTAGCAGCAGTCGACCCTCGAGAATTTTGCAAGTAGACTGTTTTCCAGCTCTCGCCAACGCGCACAAGCGGCAGTCTACTCACCAAGGTACGCACACGACCTTCACAAAAACCCAAAACCAGAGCTCTACGCACCTCAGAGTTCTTCGCACCCAAGAAAAAGAAGCAGTCTACACGTAACCTTCAATCAGCAGATCCAGAGCAACTACCCTTCGCAATGGATACCTCAAACCCAATCATTCCCTTCAAGAGCCGCCAAGCCATCAGCTTCCTAGATCTCCCCCGCGAAATCCGCACCATGATCTACTTCGAAGCCTTCCAACCGCGCAAGACAAGCAAAACCATCCACCTCAAGACCATGACCGGCACGGGAGCTTTCTACGCCACGGACCCCTCCCACAAGCAACCCATCACCCTCCCCGTCGCCCTCCTCCGGACCTGCAAAACCATCCACGCCACGGCAACACCCATCCTCTACGGCAACCACACCTTCCGGCTCTACAACTGGCAAGCCGAAACCATCCTCACCCGCCTCGGACCCGGCAATCTCCGCCGTGTGAGATTCCTCCAACTCATGGGCGCCAATCCCAACCTCCGACCGCACGTCATCTCGCAACTCGCCGAGAGCGTCAACCCGGATTTCCAAGCCCTATGGTTGGAAAATCAAGCCTCCGCGGAATCTGCGGATCCGGAATGGGAAGTAGAAGCCCTCTTGCCTCTCGTGCGAGCTCTGCAAGCTACGAAGCGCCTCGGGGCGGGGGAGAAGAGGATCAAGGTAGAAGATGTCGTTCATTTCCGCTGTGCGCTTTATTTTGTCGAGGATGTCGCTGGGGCTTGCCGGGGGGATCGGCAGGCCTTCGCGGAGGATTGGAATCGGGCGCAGGCCGCTGCAAGGGAGTTGGAGGGGGATGTACATGAGAGACTGGTGTTGGAGATGGACAAGGAGGAGAAGAAGGAGGTGGAGATTGAGGAATGGGTGATGATTGGGGAGGAAGATCTTTCTTCTTTCAAGGAGGAGGAGGTGGAGAGGGAGGAGGAGGAAGAAGAAGAAGAAGAGAAGGTGGACGAGATGTTTTAGATGAGAGAGGTTTTTTTCCCCCTTACGAGGGGTTTTTTGGCACCGAGGGTGGAGGATCAGGGAGTTTGTAACATATGCTTGCACACGTCAGATGGTGTTGAAGCATATTGTCAGATGATTGGAATGTTCGGGCATGATTTGCATGCATGATTGGAAGGATTTGTATGCACGAGAATGAAATGCAAGGATTGCGCAACGCATAAAGCGCAGTTGATGATGAACAACCTTCTTCTTTTCCATTTGTCTTTTTTTCTTTTTGAAATTTCATCACTTCGTCGTCCCTTCCGCCGCCAGTGTGATCGCGAACAGTTTCTTGAACATATTTGTCGGATCGTACCTCGCTTTGATCCGCTGCAGCCTCTCAAAATTCTCCTCAAAGATATAAATATCTATTGGAAATTTCCATCGTATTGCTACCATCTTCAGTAAGAGTTGTAAAAAGTCGGATTTGGGATGCTTATATCGTAGTTTCCATACAATATTACAGCGCCTTTATGTCCCCTCCTTCCGACACCTTTCCCCGTCTCTTGGCCGTGGACATCTCGAAGCTCTTGCTTGAAGAGGTCTGAGACGTCCCTTGCCCATTGCCGGCAGACTTGATCATTAGCTTTGTCACACCATGTAGGCATCACGAGGGCATTCGTGTGATATGATCTATTCGCATAACTTCCATTCTCCAATTATGTGGTTTCGACGGCGTCGTAGAGCTCGAAAGCCACGAGGGAAGCGTGTGCGTCTGGGTTGGAAGCAGCGAAGCTTTCAAATTCGGAGATGAGAGTGGAGACGAAATGTGGACGGATGGGAAGGAGGGAAGAGGCTCCTTTCATGCTGCTCTGGGCTCCTTGCACGGCAGGGACGAGGTTGGTGACTTTGGGGTCATAGCAAGTGTGGTTTCGATGAGCCCTATGTCGTAGAAGGCTTTGAAGGCTTTGATGTCGACTGATTCGGGGCCGTTGTAGGACACGATGCAGCAGAGGAGCGTTGTACCTCCTGCTGGTGGAGGTTTAGCGAGAGCTAGGAGAGTCATGTCTTTGCCTCCGATATCCTGCATGTTCGTAACAGGAGGCTGATACGAACAGGAAGCTGAGAGAAGGAGTGGCGAGGGCTCTCTTTCCCTTGTCTTCGTGGAACATGTGACGCTGAGGTCCCTCACCGCCAAGGGTTCAGAGAGTCGACGGAGGGACCACGCAGTGGTCTACGACGTGACCAACCCTACACCTTCAAGCTGGTATGACCTCGTACCAGCCATGAACGAATGCATACGAAACTTCAGAGTGATTTCATTCACAGACTGGATCAATACGTTGCGGAACAGTATGGCCGGCGAACAAGAATTCTTCGAAATCGAAGATGAGACAAATCCTGCCGCAGAGCTTTTTGAATTCTTCGCGAAATGGCAGAAACATGTCACTCGTTTTCCAAAGGTAATAGCACCTCAATTGGAAATCAAGAACTTGGCAGAGATCAGTCCGACTTTGGCGTCTCCGCCAGCTGTTGGTCCAGAGTGGATGACTTTGTGGCTGCAAAAGTGGGCATGGCGCGGGATCAATGATGGATCGTATGACTCCAATAGTTTCATGATGGAGCATCTTTATGTATCTAGAGAATTATACCAAATTCACGATCTTGGCGTTGGGTGTTACTGGGTTGGCATCTGGCCTCGCCGTGACCGCGGGCGTGGCTGAATGTCCGACATGATGAATGTCCTGTGCATCTCCTCGTTGCCGCCAGAAAAGCAGAATCCCACTGCAGTATAAAGCTGTAGGTGTGAATGACGAACAAGAGTTTAGGAGGCAGAAAGACGCCCCAGCCCGGGCAGTGGAAAATCGAAGAATTAGTAGTCCCAGCACAATAAGCGCTAAGCCTCTTTGAGATTATCGGCTCATTCCCCCTTACTTGGACTACCTTTCTAGGTGCAGATAGAAGTTACGCCTGAACTTTACATCAACATCATCCCGCAGCCATGGCACCAAGCAAAGAAGAGAGCAAGAAGCGGAGGAACAAGAGGAAGTCGAGGACAGAAGGCATTTTCTTCTCATTTGTGCCATGAAACGACTCTGGCTAATCTATTCACAGTTTCATCACCGTCTTCGTCCGACAGCGAAGCAGAGTCAAAGCCACAGCAGAATCTCATCACCGAAGAGCCCGAAGATTCTGATATGAAAGATGCAAGACCAAATGAAGAGATTAGAGTTCCGCAGCAGCGGCGGCTCGATCCTGAAAAGGCCTTTGAAGAATTCTATCTCCGGCAGGTCACCAAGGAATTTGCAAACGATCTCGACAAATTACGCTCTGCAGGCGACTTCAACGAGAAGAGCATCCCGATGCTTGTCAGAGCGCTGAAACAGGGGACTTCGTGCTTCAGTCAAGACGATAAGCAGAGGATCAGCAACGCGCTAGCAGAAGCGGAGTAAGTAGGATACTAGCGACCATCGAACACCCATCCATCCGAGTCGCCGGTTATCACATCCACGATATCTCGCATATCTGGGTGGTGTCTGATTAGGGAGGCGGCCATCCGGACAGAGTTGGCTGGGCCTTCCCAGACTACGGTCTCATACGCGAAGAGACCACATAGCAGATACCTTTCTTCTTATTCACTTCTTGCCTCTTCTATACTTGGATGCCTTCCTCTCGCACTTTTTCGCACAGTCACACGCTGAATTTGATGCCTTACGACCAATTCCCGGATATCTCAAGGCCCGCTTTCGCGATCACGACCTCTCCGAATGTGCCATCTCCTGCTGGATAGAGACCCACGCGACTCGATACCCTGCGAAGCACCAATAACCGTCAAAATGGACATTACCACCTACTCTAAGATCGACGAACCTGCAACTTGCTTCCTCGACCTATCAGTCGCATTCGCAATACCATCTTCCACCATGCGCTTGAACTCGATCACCCGGTCGTCGTCGACAGCCGCCCTAAACTCTACCAAGATCGAGTCTCCATCAACTTGCACTACAACGGAGAGAGCACTCCGCAAGCGGCGATCAGACTGTTGAGGTCTTGCAACTTTGGCCAATCCGAAGCGACTCTTATCTTGTACAAAACGGACAGCTTTCTCATGGACAACGCCCGGGCATTCGTAAACTTCACGTACATCATCAGGCGCGTCATGAAGTACGGGCGGAATGTCTTCTTCGCTTCGGTCGGATGTTGACGCAGCGATGCGTTCTCTCTCAAATCTCAAATCTTTCTTAATATAAAACAGTTGAGAAGCTTGTTTTCCTGGGCCCCTTTGCAACGAAGTTCTTTGCTTCACAGCAGCTTGCGCTCAAGGTTTTTCAGAAGGCGATCAAGGGGATTGTGAAGGTGAGTTAAGCGTCGGGGAAAGGAACCTCAATCGACGAGCTGGTCGAGTTCAGGTCTTTTCTCCAGTGGACCGAACGAAATGAGGCGCAAGTCACTTCGCTCAAGGCGGAGCTTCAGAAACTGCTTGGTTGAAGAATGCTTAGGGAGAGCTGAGTAGTAAGGAAATGCATGGTATGTACAAGAGTCTTACTCGTGCAGCACCTCTAAATACTGACATGTATTGGCATAGATTCCATGTTTTGTGTGACGCTGTCCGACTTCCAGCAAGCCGAGCATTTATCAGGATAGCGAGAATGCCTTCAGTGTCTGAGCACATGCCGCTCTCGCCAAGTATACAGCGTTGTCACATGCGCACCCACTCTCATGCTCTAAATGTCGCTCATCTCACATGCGACGCACGGACAGTGCAAAATGACCACTTCTTATGAACACTCTCAGTGGATTCCACTTTTCCGATTCTATTTCCAACTATTTGCTCGAGCACAGTATCGTCGACCCTCTCCACTACCACACATCTGATCCGACATTCTCCTCTATACCGAACTCAACAGCAACGCACTCAAACGACACATTCTGCACACTCCAAAAGAGCAAGCATGGAGAACACCAAAACCAGCTTCCTGGACCTCCCACCCGAAATCCGCAACACCATCTACCAACTCGCTCTCGAGAAGTCGCAATCCATCGGAATCAAAAGCAGCATGCATCGCCACTACGAAAGGTACTACAAAGACTCCACTCTTCCAAAGAGCGCAAAGGTCATGCCCATACTTCCTCTCAACTTGAGCATCAACATCCTGCGAACGTGCAAGACTATCCACCAAGAAGCAACCCCAATCCTCTACGGCGCCAATCGCTTCCATTTCCACTGCTGCTGCCACTTCAAACATTTCGCCGAAACCATCGGAGGAGCTTCGCTTCGCTACTTGCGGGAGTTGCGCTTCGCCGCTTTACCCAACCGCTTCGTCGCGACGTTGGCATTCTCCCATCTCAAGGCGTGCCGGGCTCTGGAGAAGCTCACAGTGCCGCATGAGGATATGTATGCGCACAGGAGATGGAGTGTGCCGGCGCTCAGAGCTACGCTGGAAGTTTTGGGCCGCTGCCGCGGGAGGGAAAGCGGAAGAGGTGTGGAAGTTTGCTTGCAGAACAGATGTGGCTATTACTCCCAGAGGCAGGTTGAAGATTTCTCTGAGGCGCTAGAGCGGGAGTTTGCAGGCCTGAGGGTGATGGTCAAATGCGGTCAATAGCGTACTTCCTTGAGTCGGCTGAGAGGCGACGGCATCGGCAGGAGGACATGAAGCTTTTTGAGAGAAGGACGACGGCTCTGTTGAATCTCATACAACAGCAAGCTCGCGAGCGGCTGGTATTGGAGCTGACAAGAAGCCACCGCACCAGAGGCAGGCGGACAGTGGAGAAATGGACCTATCAAAAGCAAACGGCGGTTTGACATTCTTGTTATGTATTTTTGTTATGTGTTCTAGATACCATTCTTCTTCCAAAGGGGTACCGAGAATCCCATCCTAGTCCCCGAACCCTTTCCTATCCCAACAATCTTGTTCACTAATTGCTAGGTCTAATACTTTTTAATAATGGTTAAGATAATTGTTATAAGATTAATAACGATCCCCGATCTTGCACAATGTAAATCCGAAAGTTGCTCCAGCGAACGATCTAATCGATTGAGATCGCTGCGGCTTGGGAAGAGCCATCGAGGCGGCTCGAGTCCAGTCTCCTGTTCATTTCACTCTGCAGCAGGCGGTAGATTTGCTTGAATTCGTCTCCAGAGAGGGATTGTAAGTCGCTCGCTCGGAGGTCGAGCAGAGCTCTGTGCCGCAAGTGACCAGTCGTTGGAGAAGTGGGTATAATTTCTTTCTTGATGGGGACGGATCCCTCGTCAGAAGAACCCCTCGAGCTATCACGGCGTACTGCTGGCTGCTGTCGCTGCTCGCTTCTCGGAGCATCCGCGAAGGGCTGCTCTTGTGCTGGCGCCTGGTTTGCGGCAGCGGCTTGATCGTGGAGCACCATGATGGCGCGGTCGACGTCTGCCAGATACAAGAGCCTGTTCTTCGGGCGTGGCCTGAGCTCGGTTATGGTGGTGAGGGCCTCGATTGCGGCACGAAGGCCCTCTGCACCGGGCGACATGCGCGCCAACTCGCGGATCCTCAGCAGTCCTGGATTGGCCACGTCCCTCGGTGCCAGAGGTTTCGCGTCTGGTCCGGACGACAGTGGCCATAGTGCATGTGGGATCGCTCTCTCACACGGCATGCCCCAGAGCCTCCCGATATGCTTGAGAATCGCGAGACGTTCGGCCGCCCCGGTGTCTTCGAGTTTATGGAAATGGCTAGCGCGAAATTTGGGTTCCTTGTCTTTGTTGGCAGAGCGGTGTCTCTTGGCGGAGTTTGAAAGGGTGCGTTCAGGAGACGGGCGCTTCCTGTTCGTTGGTGTGATGGGTCCCTTTCTGTCATTGTCATTGTCCTCGTCCTCGTCAAGATCCATCTCCTGTTCACTCTCGGATGCAGATGGCGTGTTGATCTCGACCCTCTGAGGATATGTAGACTCTATGTCCTCCTCAGTGGCGACAGCAGACGCTGGAGTGTGAAAGTCGTGGTCCTCATCGGCGTCGTCTTCGTGAAAGTCTGGATCTTGTTGGCTGAGCTTCTCGTTTCGTTTCCTGACTAGAGCGGCAAGTCTGGCTTCATCAGGGTTGGCCATGTCAAAAGCATCTGGATGCACGCCATAGCAGCGTGTAGGGCCCCGCTTTGGGCGGTCTGCTGGTGTCATGTGCTCTGATTGAGCCATGTCCACGTCTTGCTGCTCCTTTCTTAGGCCGGATAAGCCGGGAGTAGGACTCTCATGATCTGCCACTAGACTGCGACCCAGTGTCGCCGGGGACGATCCATCAGCGTAGACGATCGTGTCCTCAGAGATCCCGCGGCCACCAGACATCGTGGCAGCCGCCGGCGTGGGCACATAAGAGTCCTTGTAACTCTGAGGCGTCTGTGCGACGAACAAGCTTTCCATATCTTCCTCCAGAGTGGAAGGCCTGGAATCTCTTTCGTCGACCTCACGGCCACGAGAGCTCTCGCTATCTAAATTATTATTGTTATGGTACGCAGCGACGTTGGACACCTGAGCCGCCTGCTGCGAGCGATAGCCAGGGAACGCCGGTGCTTCCCAACCGTCCTGATATTCGGGAGTCGTCGCATTCAGAGGGCGACGGCCTGGAGGAACGACGCCTTGATTTGGACCATGTATTGGTGCAGGATTGGTATTGCGAATTTCACCAGGCTCAAAACTGCCAGACTGTCTCGACGTAGAAGATGTGTTTGTGGATTGTGGAGACCCCAACGGGATGTCGCCTTGGTCGCGGGAGGGCATGCCCTCCGGCCAGTACTATTGAATTTATTCTACATGTTTCGTTTCATGAAAACATGGCTATTATGGTGACTGTCACGCCCGAGAGGCATGACGCCGACTTAAAGTATGTAGCAACCCAGAGGATCAGCGCGATCTAGGAGCGTAGGAAAAGATGTACGTTCGAGTACAAGGGGAGTGATAATGAAGTCTAGAGTTGTTGATTCTTTCCGAGAGTGCTGAGTGATGCCGGAAGCAGTCAAAGTGCAGGGAACAGAAGAAGAAATTTCGAGGGAAATTTCGTTGTTTTTATACCTGACGGTCTTGGCAGTACCCACATTTTCCACTTTAATTGGATATGCATCAGAGGGTTTGACCAGCCAATCGGCGTAATAACTATGCAGCAAAAACCCGATTAGGGTACGGCCGCACTTCGGACAATAAGTCATTTAATATCACAGCGGTAACGAATGCATTAGACCGTCTTGGCGTCGCCAAAAGGGGAAACGGTGCGCCACGTTATCGTGTTCGTGTGCGCGAATATGATTCGTTCCTTCTATTCAGACAGTCATACTTTGATGTAAAGCGAGATATCTACTGCCTGCAAGGGATAAGTTCGGAAAAATGAGACCATTCACTTAACGATCGTGCACGGGCCAGGATAAGTCCGTAACTCCTAAATCCTATTCAACTCCTGTCACGAGCGACCTTTTCTTACCGCCCAGGACCTCCGATCTATAAATCTCCAATGATCATGTGCAATTCGCATACTCCGCCGCATCCTCGCCCGTACGAATCGTGCACAAATTCCCGGTATTCGTACACTGTACTCCAATCAGCAGCCAAAAAGAAAAAAAAATTCATTTCCAAATTCAAGCAACCACAGATAATTCATCAAAAGGAGAGCCTCGTCTTACAGTCGCCGCCGGATCGCAAGGCACCACCAGGCCATCATCTCCGCTGAAATTTGCAACGGGAACGATGCAGACGGGTTGATTCTGCATGTCCCAGATGCAGACCTAAGGGGAAGGTAAATATAGGGAGTTTATTAGTAGTGCACATGTACATACACAGCAGTCGAAGAGGAGAAGAAGAAGAAGAAGAAGGGGCAGTTCTCTCGAATCCAGACATACCGATTCCTCGTAACCTCGTGGAAGTACAGAAGTCGGGAGCGCGAGGCTGAGTTCCGTCGTCCAGGTAAGAAAGAACGAGCTGAGCGCTAGATACTTCATGTTTTGAAAAGGCTTGCAAGTAAGTTGCTTGTAGCGTGAAAAGAAAAGACGACGTGATGATCCGAAGAGCACCAAGCACCAAGTAAGATGAGGGTTCAAGATTCATATGAACAAGTTCGGTCGGTCCCTCGCGGTGTTTTATATGCGAAATGTTATCGCTCTACCTCGAGCAAGATGATAGCAAACTTTTTCTTTTTTCCTGGATTGTGGTTGTGGTGACGGTGACGGTGTTACGTCCTTCGTGGCAGGGCAAGTTTTATGTCAGGTGTACCTGTCAACCGAAGCTGAAGCGCTCGTGATCGAGTTCGTATGGTACCGGTTGACGGGGTTCCGGGACGACTGCTTGCCATAAGGATGGTAACTGGGATATAAGACGCGTCAGGCGATGACAGAATAACATCGTTTCGGGCGAGACATCTTCGCCATATTCGCACTACGAGTAAAAGACGTTCCACAAATCTATACGGGTCTCTCACGGCAAACACTTTCTGAATATTGGAATCTCCTACTTATCTCGCTTCCTGGGGCTGGCCATTGTGTAACGTTGCGAGGCTTTGCAGTGCCGCCAAAATTTGGAAATCGAGGCATCCACTTCCTTCCCACTCCAGAAGACATCACTCTTCTTCATCCTCGTCCTCCTCATCATCATCCTCCTCCTCCTCCTCCTCCTCCTCCTCCTCCTCCTCCTCTTCTTCCTCCTCCTCCTCTTCCCCCTCTTCTCCCTCCTCTCCCTCCCGCCCATGATCAACCTCAATCGGCATCTGCGAACTAGACCCCGCAATCTTACTCTTCAAAGCCCCCGGCAGCCTCGTCAACTGCTCCTCCGCAATCCGCTGATAATGCGCATACTGACTGAACCGACTCGCCAGCAGATCCGCCTCCGCGCCCGTGAGATTCGTCGAAAGAAGCGCGGAACCCTGCGCTCTCCGCCGAGCTGCTACTACGGCGGGTTTCCGCTCCACCTTGACGGGGACTCCTCTCCGTCCAGCTCTCGCTCTCGCGGCACCACGCTGCTGCTGTCCTTGCCTCTTCTTCTTCTGCACCTCCCGTAGAACTCTCTCCGCGTCGCGACTGTACATGAACGGAAAGGAATTCGGACTCGTCCGACGTCTCTCTTCAACGGCCCGTCGTAGCAGCTTGGCGATCCGGGGTTTCTGATCTGGCCGGGTCTCGTCCGCGAGCTTAAAGACGGCAGAGAGCAAGGTTCGAGCCCAGTGGTGAGGGCGCAGACGTTCGTCGTGGGAGAAGCCGTGGCGTTCGTCCTCGTTGAGGGCGCCGGGCGTCGGGCAGACGGCGTGGGTCGGCCACGACGTCGGATCCGATGTCCATAGGGCTTCGATGCGTAGAACGACCTTGTCCCGGAGGCGTTGTTCTTTTTCGTGGCACGTCTCGTAGCGCTGCCAGGGGCGTGTCCGGCTGGGTCTGGGGATGGCTCCTGTGGTGGGAGGTGCGTCCTCCTCGGGCTGATAGTCTCCGTCGTTGGCATCCTCTTGGCCTTCGTTGAATTCGGCATCCTCCTCGGTTGCGTTTGCTCGGCGGGCGGTGGTGTGGCGATCTAGGACATGTTAGATACATCTGGGGTCAAGAAGTGAGCTTCGGTTTGACCAACGTGTTTGCGGCCGTGAGGCTGCGGTGCTCGACTCTGGAGTGAAGGGGATTCGTCGCTCGGCCTGATCGACCATGTCGAAGTCGTTCGTTTGGCGGGGCAAGGGATGTTGGCCTAAGGCTATGATTGTCGTTAGCAGCCATCTGTAGTGAGGAACAGGATACTGCATTCACATACCTATACGAGAGCGTGAAGCGTTTGAGCTGGGAGCAATCGGCCGATCCTGCTCGGCGTGTCCGGTCATGTTAGCAGTAGGTGCTTGGTAGGATCCTCCCCAGAGCCCTGAGGCTGGCATGGCCAGGCCAGCGTCCATCTTTTGGCGAAGTGTTGCGTGAAGCAATGAGAGCTGCTGTAGTTTGTAAGGTTAGAAAGCAGATGATCCTCTCGTCGGAGTGTGGCAATCAGGAACTCTTTTTTTTTTTGACAATTTTCTCTGTTTGCAACGCGTTTGTAGCGGTCTGCAACGGACCTTGGCTTCTTTCTTTATTCTACAGTAGCATTTCCGAGACATGCATAACCCGCGCTCCTCATGCATCCAATACGCAGTTAGCAATCAAAACTCTGCAAGTTGCACGCTACACCCCGATGCTTGCTAGTAAACGAGCCTTTACAGTCTCAAGCTTGGCTCGCTTGCCTGTGATCTGATCCGTTCGCTCTCCAAGCCCGCGCTTGAGAGACTGGGCTTCGTTGTCTTGCTGTTCCGCTCGACGCTGGTGCGCGCCGGCCTTCCGCATGTACGCATCCGCCTTTCGCTGATACTCATCGGCTAAGCTTCGATACTCCGCACTCGTGTTCTGACGCTCGTCGATCTGGCGCTCTTCCTCCGCGAATTCGTGCTGACATCGTGCTATCTCTTCCTCGAGGCGACCCTTTTCCTCGACTTGCTTGATGATCCAGGCGTGAAAGTCTGCCTTCAGGCTTGGAGGCGCGCCATCGTCTGACATGTGAGAAGGACTGGCCCTATGGGAGTCATGTCTGTTGCTGGACTCCGCCTCTTGCATGACGAGCTCTGCAGACGTCTCAGACCGTTCGCCATTCGTATCCAAGCAGGCTGCGATCGGTGATGGTTGGCTATGATCCTCCGAGAGTGTAGAGGCCTGTTCGCGGCTAGCGACGTACGCTTCCGAATTTTGTCTGATGTTGAATTGCTGGACCCCCAAGGAAGCGCCCGTGGATACTTCAGAATGTTTTTGCCTCCTCGCACCAAGCTGCGATGAGCGAAAGGGAGCCTGACTGCCATCACGCGCACCAAGAGTGGAACTGCGGCGGCGCACAGTACTGCGTGGGAGTTCCAAGCGTACAATCAGCGAGAGATGAAGTACGTCCCAAAGATCGATCATAGTAATGAAGTTCTTGTCCGTAGCCAGACCTTGTCGCATCCGCCTGTTCACCGCCCGCTCCAGCTCAGCTGCTAGGAGCTGCTCCTGTCCACGACCTTGGGCGGTCTCCACCAGCTGCAGGAACGCTCTTAGAAAGTTCAAACCCCAGTCTGGTGGATCGAGACGCTTGTCGCTCGGAAATACCATACGCTGTTCCTTCTCCAAGGCCATTGGAGTCGGGTGGAGTGAGTATGTTGGCCACGTGGTCACGTCGTCGCCCCATATCTTGTAGAGTCGATTGCCGATCGCCGTCCGATGCGTCTGATCTTTCCCGCACATGTCGAAACAGCTGAATGCCCGTGCCCTTACAGGACGGTCGCTCTGGCCAGACCTCCAAGTTCTGCGCCTACCTCGCGGCTTCGCTTGTTGAGCGGTACGACAGGCTTGAGCCTCAGAGTCGGTGTCTTCTCGTTCGTCGTCTGGCCCTTCTTCCATGTCATGGTCATCGCCGCCATGACAGTTCTCACTCTCGAAGAGTGATACAAGTTCCATTTGGTCATGGTCACGATAACCGGTTCTTCCAGACAACGGCAATGTCTTCCGCGACGATCTTCTCCTTGCTGAATGAGCTGCAGGCGTGGGAGGTGGCCCGTCATTCGCTTCATTCTCCCGATTGTATTCGTCAGTGTCAACTTCCATTGTCGCGGCCACGCGCGAGAGCTCTTCGTCACCTTGATTCTCGGGGCGCGTAGAGAGATCCGTTTCTCCGGAACGCTCCTGCCTGATCATATTGGCGACAGGCGCTCGGTGTAAATGGGATGACACTGCCCGCGACGACATGATGTTGCCGGCGCTGTATTCGGGGGAATTGGTCGCAGATGATGTTGTTGTGGTGTGATTGTTTTGATTACTTCATCCGATGCCTCGACGACGCGAACCTCCTTGTGCTACCTAAGGAAGGAACGACCGTGCTCGAAGATTCGAGAAGACATGAGCCTGAGGATGCGAGTGTGCACAAGCCGCTATCAATCATTGACAACGACCATGCACAACGCGTTCGACGAACAAACGACGAGATGGTTCCACGAACCAACGACTAGATCCAGGCAGAAGCACAGAAGCGCCGCAAATTCATGTTTCAGGCCAAGCAGGCAACGACATCCTCAGTATCGACACTTACAGCAGGGGATAGACGCTCCAGAGACGCAGAATGAAGTCCACCTCCTGCACGCTCCCAGTCTTGTGTAACATCTCTACGACTTCCAAACGCGAGGAGCTGCCGCAGACGGGAATTCATTGGCTCGAGAAATTCCTTAGAGGCGCCATACACATACCTCGGGGAAGCTCCCCGAGGAAGCGATATCCTGCAGTAAGGAGGCGTAGTGCCGGGCCGCTGTCGTGTAACCGATAACGTGTTGATCCGGCGCCGTATCCAATGCGAGCATCGCAAGATGTTTAAGATCCAGTGCATCATCTTGCAACATTGTGCACTCTCGGGCGTCCTCGAATGTCTTGACTCTCGGAAGGGCTGTTGGAGGAGGATGCATGGAGTACGTTGGCCACTTCGCACCGTCTTTTCCCCATTGCTGCCTAAGACTGTCAACAAGGCCCATTCGAGCTCTCTGCTCCTGATCGCTGCATCCCCCATACCATAGCACTCGTTGTGCGTTGTCCTGAACGGAGGATGTCTCTTCGTGGATCTTGGAGAATTTCGAGGTCTCGCCAGAGTCGAAGACCTCGGTGTCTCGCGAGTGCTGGAGGACTGCCAAGTGCTGCCATAACTATTCCCTTCAACACTGACGTTCTTGCCAATAGATGCGGAATGTGGATAGGATTAGCTGCTAGTGACGACGATTTCTTCAGTCCGGTCAAGAGAGCTGTCGAGTCAATTCTGCAGAAGAGAAGGCGGATTAACAACTATCGGCAAGACATCAAGCCTGTGGGTCCCCCTTCACGACAGACGACGCCTTCGGAAGTCACGTCTGACTGTACAGAGAGGGAGAGTCAAAGCGCCAGAGCCAAATCATCATCCCCACCTCTGCTCGTCCAGACATTGAATTCGAAGAAACATTGAGAGATATCCAAAGGGCCCGACAACGGCTTCTCGAAGATGCAGCAGGCTATCGCGAAGATTTCGTCTAAGGAGAAGGCGATGACCTCCTGGCAGGATGAAAGCAGCTGTTTCCCAGATGAGAAAACGAACTTGCCCAGTACCGTCCTCAGTGATAATATCCCGGCTTCTCTCGTTTGCAAGTGTGTGCCACCTATTAGCAGAGGCTCGAAGGGCTCAACAAGTCTTCTCAAAGAAGTGGCTGCCTAATATGAAGATTTTGTAAGAATGAAAGAGAGATAAACTTCTGCAGAGCAAAAAGCATCTGATAGCCATACACAGCAAGCAAAAAAAATCTCTCATCAGAATTCTAAAAATCTGCATAAGCCTGTCCCGTCTTCATCTCGTCCAGGCGTTTATCCCACATAGTAATGAAACGAGGTCCATACCGCAACATCATTTCGTCTTTGAAATCGTAATACATCAGCCGAGCCTGCCGATCGCTCGTAGGGGCTACCTGAATCTCGGTGCATTTGTTCTGCCAGCGTCCCCACGCCGTGAGCTTGCTCGGGCAGCGCTGGCCGTGTGGCCGACCGCAGCAATGCTTCGGCAGCTTGCGGGTGTCAAAGTGGTCTTGGATTCGAAAAGGTGGGACTTGGAGGCTGCGGTAGGCGTAGAGGAATAAGGTCCGAGAGAGGGAGAGGGTGCGTCGGATGTGTCGTGGGGCGAGGGGGGCAGGGGGAGAGGCGATATGGCTGGCGGTCAGGATGACAGCTGCGGCGCATGCGTGCGGTGGGAGGCCGGTCTTCATGCGGATCTTCTTCATGAAGTTTGCGAGTCGCTTGATGGTGTCGGAGGTTGTCTCGGAAAGCTTGAAAAGGCGAGCGTAGTGGAGACACCGTTCGGTGAAGGGGAATAGGCACCCGTCCGCTTCTTCAGCCTCTTCTTCCCCGTCGTCGATTTCACGACTCTTTTCAGCTTCGCGCTTGTTCTTCTCGGCAGACATTTCAGCAAGCTCGGCAAGTAAGTCGAACTCCTCCTGTGCTGGTGATTCGTCGTGTCGTCTTTCAAGCCTAGTAAAGTCCTCATCATCGATATCGGAATCGGGAACACTTTCCGTTTCAAATATCATCGCCTTCCTTTCCGGACGCGATTCAACCTCGTCTTCTAGCATCTCAACAATTGGAAGCTCCTCATCCGGCTCTCTGAATTCTCCAGCTTTGTCCCCATCAATTTCTCTACCATTTTCACGAGGTAGCTTCGGCTCAGTCTTCTGCTCGACCGCAGCGATGATCAGTCCATCACCCTCGTCTTCAGGAAGTGGTATTAGCCTGGCGATATCGTCGACCGCAGCCGCAATCTCCGCCTCGCTCCGTTGTACCATGAGATTCTCCGTGCATTCCAGATCATTACACTCAGTCCGCAGTATCTGCCCTGCCTTCTGCTCACTGGCAGATATCATCACCACACCCTCCTCTTCTCCCGTGATTCGTTCTGCGCCCCCCAAGCCGCGATCATCTCCCCCAAGTCCCATCTTAGCTTTCCCCACATCCACTGCATTCGTCGCCTCTTCTTTCTCCCCGGCCTCTTCCCTGCACCGCTCACACCTTCCTTTCCTCAAATTAACGACTCCGTCCCTAGTAATGTAGTGCTCCCACTCCACCGCCTCCCCATGCTTAGGTACAAAGCCCTCCACTTTGCTTCGCACGGTGAGATTTCGGCAGAACTCAGAAGGGTATGAGAACCATGCACAACAGATACTGCAAGGCCAAGGAGGGTGCTTTTGCTTTTCCAGTTCGGCTTTTGGGCGACAAGCGTCGATTGAGGCCTGTCGTGGAGCGGATTCGCGGTTGCAGCCTTCGGTAGTGCACTTGTAGATCAGGAGAGTAGAGAAGCACATCTTTGGTGAATTGTTGAGGCGTTGCTGAGAGGCGTTGCTGAGAGGCGTCCTTGATGATGGCGTAGGGACAGTGGCGATTTCGAAGACCAACATTTAGGAACTTAGGGTTCTATGTCTTGAAGATGAGACTTAGTGAAGAAGGAATAGGAGGACGTGGACGGCCACTCCTCTATGCAATACGGAAGGGAGACAAAGCTGCTGTGGCGACTCGATGCTATCATTAATGTATGAGTTTCGTTATCGCAAACTATCTATAGCACGTCATTAGCAAGAGATAGTCACTGCTGAGCTAACCTGGAGTCCCAATCATCAGCGAAAAAGGTGCTACCTAGCGTTACGCTCCGCATGGCAATTCGTCGACGCTGGTTGTCCTCCATTTGCTTCTTCCGATCCAGTGCGGCTTCGTGTGAGGCACTGAGGGTACCAAGGTCACGATCATCAAGTCCATGCGCGACCGATTCCGCCAGCTGCTTGTCAAGCACATTCAGAGCCTGGCGCTTCAATTGGTCAATTTGAGCTGCTGTTTGCTCGCTCTCCTCCAGCCGAGCTTTCTTTGCGGTCCGCTCCTCCGCTTGCTTCTGCAACTCCCGCTCCTTGCGCTTCTTTGCAAGCGTTTCAGCACGTCGAGCCTTCTCTGCAAGGTACCGGACACTGTGGCCGCGAGGCCCTTCCTGCTCCAGGTTGAGCGGCGGCGTGGTAAAGAACAGAACGCGTCCGAACTCGTCCCGCTGGTATTGCTCACGAACCTCTGGAGGTATTGACAGATTGGCGGCGTCAGGCAGAGTGTACACCTCAATCGATGGCGGATCGCGATAGCTTGCAGTCGGTGGTCGAGGGGGATACGCTGCTGGGTGGGCCGGCAGATTGGGGTTTGAGGACGGATAGCTCGATGCAGGCGGCGGTATAGGCCGAGGCTGCATTGCTTGAGGCTGATGCGGCGTTGTCGTCTGTTGGTATAGTGGCTGCGTGGATGACGGTCGAGCTGGCGATGGTACGGTCTGGCCTGGATACTGTGGATATTGTGGCCGTGCTGGCGTGTAGCTATTGTACCCTTGTGCTGCACCCGTTGATGGAGGCCTTGCCACCGGTTGCTGCGAAGTCGTCGGAGTGTAGGCTTGTGGTGTTGGCGGAATAGCGCGGGGCGGCGGAGTGGGAAGCTTGGGAGGTGGCGGGGGTGTTGGTTCTGGAGGCGGGGAATCTTTCTCGTTGCGTGGTCTTCTGTGGACTGCACCAATCTTTGGCGGCGCACCTTCAAGTCCCCATTGCACCTTTGGGAAGTCATCTGTTTCTTTTTGGTCATCCTTGAGCAGGTATGCAATGGGGGATGGATGTTTCTTCATCTTGCGCGGATGGTCGAAGAGGTCCATCTCGTAGTCTTTGTCGCGCACTTCATCAGGCAGACATGAAGCCCAGGTCTTGATGGTGTTGAATTGATGGGCAGTCTCGTTGTAGCGCGCTTGGCAAACATAGACCTCTGTAGCTAGGGGGAGATTCCGCGGTCGACCCTTGAAATATCTTGTGTAAAACATGATGAAGCATCTGCCCTCCACAGCGTCGATGTTGTGGTCCCTGTAGCGGCCAGTCTTGACAACCTCGTTTCCGTAAAAATGCTTGTCGAAGCGGTGAACTGTCTGCTCCGGGCGATAGTACCAGCAGACGTTGACCATGCTTTGCCCGTTCGCCGCCTTGTATGTCCTATATATCTGGGCGGGGATCGGCTTCGTAAGGTCGTTGGGATTGCGAATGTGCACCCAGTCGCCAACTTTGTAGTGTTCGCCGTTATGTAAGATACCGTTGGGCAGTGGAAGCTTCCCTTCGTCGTCCGCGAATGACTCGTCTGGCTTGGCCTTCTCCTCGTCATACAGTCGTCCGGCTTCCACCTGCAGAGCTACAGCGTCCTTGTAAATCTGTGAATCGTCGGTGTTGTATTTCTTGGCATTGTTGAACATCAAGTTGATGTCATCCATGAACTCCTCAAGTGTCTTGTACTTCTTACGTTTAACCTTTCGCTTGAGCTGATCATACGCCATCGGATTCTTGATCTCAGCATAGTAGTCCGGCATTTGTTGCTTGTCTGGCAGACGGTCGAAGTTCCTGATCATCAACTGGCTGCGGTTGTTTCTCGGCTTGCGGACGCCTTTGAGGATGGTCTGCATTCGCGCTTCCATTGGTGTGAGAAGCTTAGGCGGCCTTCCTCTGGAGCGTTTCCCGCCCTCGAAGTCTTCTGCTGCTTCGCGCTTCACTATCGATGCTCCACTTCTAGGCGCTTTACGCTTCTTCTTCCTTCCTTCGTCATCCTCATCGCCGTCATCATCGTCGTCCTCTTCTCCTTCCTCATCGGACTCTTCCTCATCTTCAGCCTCTACTTCTACGCCCTCCGCTGCTTCTTCAGCTGCGGGAGGTTCATACGTCGGAATCTCTCCCAAGTACGGCAGCGTCGCGGTCGCTTGTGTGATCAAGCCGTCCTTAACCAGCAACTGCAGTTGTTTCTCTAATTGCTCCTTGACCACCAGCGCATCCTGAAATGCGCCGCTCTCCGGTATGTTGAAGACTTGCGCATTGTGCGGAATCAGCGCGAAGTCGCGCACAAACTCGGCGAAGTTTTGATAGGCTTTCTGGTGGATCCTTCGCTTGATGGTCGAGAGGGCCATCGGCTCCTTGATCGTTTCGTAGTATTCGGGGATGACGCGCTTGTTGATCAGACGTTGGAACAGCTTCGATGGATCGAAGCCATCTTGAGTGCGATAGTCGTAGATGGCGTTCAATACCTTGCTCATCGCGGCCCATTCGGCGTCTGGCACTTGGGAGCCATCGTTCTGCTGTTCGGTGGAAGGGACAGGCGTCGAGCTCGGGCTTTTAGCCCGTCCCGCTCCCGACATCTTTGCGATGGCAGCGGTGGTGTTGAATGTCGAGGAGCGAGGTTTCGCGGGAAGGGAGGGATGTGATGCTGTTGATGCGATTGCGCTGGTTTGGGAGACGTGGACGCGCCTATGCTCGGTTTCGTTTGTCGGAGCGGGAGATGCCGCTGCCGAGAGCTTTGATTACTGGCACGTGATAAGCAAAGAACATTCACCTCGTGTCTCGGCGCTTTGCATCATCCGTGAAACATTCCATCCATCAACACGACACGACAGACGCTTCCAGATCGTGACACAGATCACTACGACTCCGATCTCCCGACCTTTCCGAAACTGCAGCCCATACCCTTATAGAAAAGCTCAACCTCCTGACAATAATACCACGTGCACATCTGCCATCTTCGGATCGAGGTCGTCTTTCACTATACATATACGGTCGCAATCCCCACTTCTGGTACGCTTGGCGCATCTAGACATAGACAGTCAAGCCGGAACTTGCAAGCATAGCAACCGCGCCATTTGCCACTATGGCAACAACCATTCGCCTCCGGGTGCAGGGGCCGGAAGGACGAGCAAACATCAACATCGACAGCAGCGCCACATGGTCAGACCTCACACGCGAGATATCTAATAAGACCGGCGTGGCCGACTTCGACATCAAATATGGCTACCCACCCCAACCTTTCAACACCGAATCCATCGACGGCCAGACTAAGCTTTCTGATCTTCCGCACAAGCTCAACGGCGAGCAGTTTACCCTCGTGCCAAGAAACATTCAGGAAAAGCTTTCAAATCCTATGGAGTCTACCAAGCGAGTCGCGGAAACGGTCAAGAATCTGCCGCCACGAGACCTGATTTCGCCGCCTGAGCACAAAGCTGGCGACTCCCCAGACCAGCCACTCAGTCTCACTCGAAAGAAGAAACCAAACGTGGAAAGCGATCCACCTGAAGTTCCAGTTCCGAATCTGGAAGGCGTGATGGTTCTCAGGGTTATGCCAGATGACAACTCTTGCATGTTCCGCGCGCTCTCCTCCGCTGTTCTTGGCTCGGCACTCGATGGCATGACGGAATTAAGATCGGTGGTGGCGCAGACTATTCAGTCCAATCCAGAGCTTTACACGGAAGGCATGCTCGAGAAGAAGCCAGAAGACTACTGTCGCTGGATTCAGCGGGAAGACAGCTGGGGAGGTGGTATCGAGCTTTCGATCCTGAGTCAGCACTTCAACATCGAAATCGCAAGCATCAATGTCCAAGATTTGAGAGTCGACAGGTTCAACGAAGCCAAGCCGACGCGATGTATCCTGGTGTATTCTGGCATTCATTACGATGTATGCGCCGTAACGCCATTCAGTGGCGCGGAACCCGAATTCGACCGGAAAGTCTTTGACGTCGTCAAGCTAGACGGAGAGGAGATTGATGGTGGTGCGTTGGCTGGGGCTCTTGAGCTCTGCAGAACGCTGCAGAGCCGACATTACTTCACGGACACACACGGCTTCTCGTTGAAGTGCAACCAGTGTGGTCAGAAAGGCAATGGGCAGCAGTGGGCAGTTCGGCACGCAAACGCGTCCGGACATTCTGATTTTGGGGAAGCCGATTGAGGTGCGGAACATCTCAACCGTGGGCGACTTTCGAGCAGCCTGCGGGAATTCGAGAACCATGCGAGAGGCTCGAGGATGGAGAAAGCCTTCTCTCACCAATACGAAACGCGCTCCCAACAGACGACACCGCAAAGCAAACCACCCCACCTGCTTTTGGTCGTTGCTCCGAGGGCTTTCATGACGGCATCAAGCTACAGACTGTGAATACCTTTTACCACACCTCAGGGGCGCAGCCAATCAACAAATTCGATAACAGACGCCTTCGAGACTAGTTGGCAGATAACGGGACTCTTCCCCTTTTTGACGTTTTCCCACAAAGCCACATTCGATTTCCTTCACGGAACATTATGAGTCAATTCTACTTCTCTTGGCCCCCCGAATCTCTGCAGGAAAAATCACAGCGCTCTTTCTTTCCTCCGTCCTCGGAGATCTCGCGCTCCCGAGCGCTTCTCCGGCGTTTGGGCGACTTGTTATCGATTCCCCACCCGTTCGCAAAGCTCATTACAAATCGGAAGAGCAGAGCTTTCCATGTGACCTCTCCTCTACACATCTTTCTTGTTGCAAGCTCAGTGACAACATTGCCCATGAAAGTTCATCGAATACATCAAAAAAAGGAAAAGGACCAAATTAGAAGAAAAGGAAAACTTTAAACTAGAAGAAAAAGTAGAAAAACCTCGTGAACCCTGCCCTTGTGATACTCACATCCCTTCCCTTTCCCGCTTCCTCAATCAAGACATTTTCCTTTTCATTTCACAGGATTTTTTGATCCCGTCACCTTGCGTCGTCGTTTTGGTGAGAGATTTGCTCAAATTTTTCTCTCTAATAAAATCTCGCCTAGATTTGCCTGCCGGCCAGCAGATTGATGCTTGAAGAGGATTCAGGCATCAATCATCAGCTGCGGCGGGCAATGTGACTGACTCACGAGCAAATCAAAACAGGGTGGTGCATATGATTTGCGTTCCGGATTAGAGATCCTTCATCTGGGAAGTAGATGGATAGCTCGTGAAATCATCCAGCTCGCTGGGGTTGCTTGATGAGCTTGGGATTGTCGTTCTCCGATGTATGGGTTGGATCATGATGTCTGTCAAAACGTTGGCAGGGCACGGTTCTTCCCCTTTGCTCTCGGGTCATATGACTCTCGTTAACTAACGACTCTGGGGAGGAAGATGAGGGGTCTAGAAGACTACTCTCAGTCATATGATTGCTGAAGCAGACGAGGTCGCTGAGACACAAAATTTTTTGTCGCTAGAAGAAAGTTCATATCTCTCATATTGTATGTATGGTTCTGGGATATCTCGCTACATTTACAATAGTCCACCATCAAAAAACGAAAAATAAAAAAGCAGTATGTACCTTTACACAGAGGCCATGACACGACACAATGGATCCTCTTTTTATCGTCCGGCGATCTGACCCTTGGGGATGGGCTTGATCCAGCAGACAGCAACGTTGATACCGATCATGATGACGCCGATGATCCAGATACTCCTGGCGTAGTTGACGACGGCGACGCCCTTGACGGTGTCGACGTTGTAGCGGAAGATGATGCTGAAGATGATGCCGCCCAAATTTCCCGACGCGCCCGTGAAGCCGGAGACGACGCCGTTGGCGTGGGGGTGGACGTGCGGCACGAGGGAGAAGATGAGGCCGTTGCCGCCTTCGAGGAAGAAGGCGAAGCCGATGCCGATGAGGCACACGAGGGTCGCGAGGTTGTGGGGGTTCGTGAGGCCGATGGCGAGGAGGAAGGCGCCGGCGATGATGCCGTAGGAATGCAGGAGGGCCTTCTTCGCCCAGACGGACTTGGTGTGCTTGTAAACCAAGTCGGACACGGCGCCGCCGAGAGGGCGGAAGAGAGCGTTCATGAGACCAAACATGGCGGCCCAGTTGGAGGCCGTCTGGAGGCCGAGGTTCTTGACGTGGCCCTTGAAGTTGACGCCGTAGTAGGTCCCGAGAATGCTGTTGATGGCGAGTTCGGCGCCGAAACCGCAAAAGTAGCAGGCTCCCACCACGATGGTCTGGGGAGAGAAGCAGACCTTGGCGATATCCCTAAATGAGGGCTTCTGGACGATTTCACCCTGTGCGGTCTCGAGCATTGGTACATCACCCAGCTGTGCTTCGTGGTCTAGCTTCTTCTCATTTTCGATCATGCCACTGGGAGGCGACGATGTTCCAGAGCGCTTGCCCTCGTCGGCAATGTGGCCAGGAATTTCGACAACTCGTCCGTCCACGCTGTGCGAGCGCAAGTTGTTCTCGGCGGCTTGGTGGCGTTCCGACCACTTGCCAGTGGGGGTGTCTTGGCAGAGGAGAAGCAAGGCGATCGCCACCGTCGTGATGAGGATACCAGGAACGATAAAGGTGACACGCCATGCGGTGTGTGGCGTCAGACCGTCGCCGACCAGGGCGTTGTAGACCGCTGGCATAACAAAGTACGTGATACCACCTCCTGCATTTCCCAGACCGGCGGTAAGGGAGTTGGCGGTTCCGATGATGTTCTTGTCGTAGAATCCGGTCGTCCATACTTGGCATGGCACGAAGCTACCACCCAGAATACCGATGAAGAAACGGAGGGCGTAGAGCTGGTGGACATTGTAGGCGGTGCCGGACAGGAATGTCGGGATAGCACCGACGAGCAGACATCCTGCAAACGTCCAGCGAGGTCCGAAACGGTCACAAGCTGGTCCAGCAACAAGCCGAACGAGTAGAGTTGCAACAAGAGCGATGATGTTGGAATTTTGGACTTGGACGGTGGAGAGCTTGAGATCCTTTGCGATCACGTCGTGGAGAAGTGGTGGGAAGGCATACCTGGTTGTTGGTGTTAGCAAGCCGTCTGGGGTGCAGAGGCGAGACCGGGGATAGATAAGACCTTGCCGCCGTTCCGTCATCACTTACCAGGACCAGAAAGCCAGGAGGAATCCAAACCACGAGAAGAAGAATACTCGTCCATATTTGTTGACCGGGTTGAAGACGGGGATCGAGCGAGCCTTCTTGTTGATGGGGTTGACTGGGGGAGCACTCCAGAGGGAGGACAGCGAGAAAGGCATTGCGAGGTGATGAATAAGGAGCAGCAACCAGATGTCAGTTGGAAGTTCAAGCGGTCCGAAGTCAGATTGCAGCCCTACACAGTCAGGCAAATGGTAAGGAGGTAGATGAGGTAGATGAGGTTGATGTGGGAAAGTGTGAAGGGTTGCGTTGGAAGATTCCTACACATCTTAATATTCCAGCGTCCATCTCAACCAAGAGCTGCGATGTGCACATCTCCGGCAACGAAGCGATGACCCTTGCCCACATGTGCTCGCGGAAATGGACAAGACGTTACTGAACCGGGCTTAGAACGCCTAGGCCGGAGTTGCCAGACGCCAAGAGCCAGTCGTGGGGAAGGACAAGGTTGACGCCTGCTTGCGGCTGCTGGCGGCTGCTGATAAGGGCGTGCGCGACTTGGGTCTACAGTTCCCAGACGTCGTCTACCTTTCCCTCCTCCGTGAGGGACGGCGGCTCTTTTGCTGGAGGAGGCTTGCAGCTCTGACGTCTGGACCGGACGCTGACCATCGTGTTGTATGCGCCGATCTCGTAGATCCCATATGTGTCCGAGGCTGGCAATCGCTGGGCAATCGCTACAGCAGCAGACATCGAGGGAGCCAGGAGCAGACCGAGAGCCGGATGAGACGGCTGCTACGCCATCGTTCTCCCCGGACCGCGTGCTGACGACGTGGAAGCGACGAATCGAATCACGAAACATGAAGCCAGGCTCCTCAGGCTCGGTGCAACGACGAGAGTGGGATTACTACATACACGGATTATTGATAGGACGACAGCGCAATGGAAGCCTTGGCGCCGTCGTGAGAGGTACGCTTATCTTTGCCTTCCGATAACATTACCGCTTTGGGACACCCTGGGGGAAGGGCTGGGCGTGATAAGGGTCCCCAGCATCTGGATGTTGAAAAGGAAGCAATGCGCTGCCAGCCAACAGCCATGATGGATGTTTGCTTTGCTGCCTTTTCCGCGGTTCTGTTCGGACTCTGCTCATGAGGTCCAGACCTCGCTGATATCGTCGCGCGGCACGACTCCTCGTCAGCCCATCGCGCCCGCTCGCGTGGCTCGATACACTCTATTTGTTAGCAGGATGGAGATCGGTGCCCGGCTTGACGCGCCTAATAACGACTCGTCGACGATTCTCCCGGTGGATGCGATGTTGGATGTTGTGGGCGAAAGGTCGGTGACGGCGCGACGTGTAGTCAAGGCTCGAAGTGGGCATTCTCGGCAAGATCCGTCAACGATCCGTATCAACCAATCAACGTTGATGTGTCACCAAGTGTTGCGCGAATATTTGAGCAGTGATCATCTGGCTCTGCAGTGTACTGCTAGAGATTAAAGTGAGACTCCGAGGTTCATTAATGCAGTCTGTGCCTCGCATTGTACCTCGTAGTTTGATGTCGTTGGTACACGACCTCTATTTCAACGGAGGAAATACGGACTCCCAGCGCAAGTGCGATGTTGGTCAGGACATATACTCCGAAACATCGGTTGGCTTCTGGCTATCTCCGAGATCGGGAAGATTCATGAGACTGTACTGATAGTTGCCAAGCAAGCGACACTTCGATCTATTCGAGTTGCCATGTTGTCGCTACTACTCAACCGGCCACTTCGACAGTGGCTACCCCTAGCGGAGCCAGCAACTTATGCAGCGATGGTAACCTCAACCTCGACACCAGCCTCGATGTTGATGATGATCTGCTTGACGACCTCGGTTGGTGCGTTCAGGTCGATCAGGCGCTTGTGGATTCTGCACAGAACACATCAGCCGCTTCCTTCACATGTTATCCGTTCTCTGTATGTCCTTACCTCATCTCGTACATGTCCCAGGTCTTGGAGCCCTCACCGCAAGGAGTCTTACGGGTAGAGATCTTGAGGTTCTTGGTGGGAAGACGGACTGGGCCCTTGACGCGCAGCTCCTTGCTCTTGGCACGCTCGATGAGCTCGCTGCAGACCTTCTCGAGCGACTGCACCTTGCGGGAGGTGAGCGTGATGCGGATCTTGTGGATCTTGGGCTGGTCATGGGCCGACGTCTTCTTGGGGTCCTGGAAAGACATCTTGGCGGTGGTTGTTCCCTGGTGGATAGATTTGCGATTTGGTGAGGTTGTGAGGTTCCGACCACGACTGTGATCAATCAGTATGCGCGCGTTTAACACTCTGAATACGGTACGCTATCTCACCTCGGTCTGTAGACTCGGCAAAGTGATGATCGGTGAAGAACAAAACTTCGACTTCTCCCGCCAGCCGGAAGAAATCTTGAGGTGGGATGCCAAGAGTTCTGCTACGCTGACTCAACGAGCGGAACCACCCGCGCACTAGCGACCTCATCTCATCATCACTCATCGAACACCAAACACTTCAATTTTGGTTGGAAGTGATCAGAACTTCACCTTTGACGGAATTACACCAGATTCCACATCATGGATCTTCCGCCTTTTGCGCCTCTGCCGCCGTCCTCAATTCGCCTCAGTCTTGGTCCTGAAGAGTGGGAGGCGTGTTTGGAAGCTTGGCTGACACTGGCACAACTCACGTTAAGGCTGCCTGCGACTGACTTCGACACGAATACGATTGACAAGGGACCTGTGCCGCACTTCTTGGCCTCTTTCTATCGCGAGCTCAACAGCCTTTCTCCCGGAGATGGAACACTCAGCACGCCCAGGGCCATCTCCCTTCGCAAGGCCTTGTTCAAAGTGGCCAGCCGAGCATTCCGCGAACCAGGTTCTCTAGCCACTGAACTACTATCGTGGAGCTTTTTGTCAAATTTCTGCCACGTCCATGTGAAGAGCCCTACATTGCAACAGCTCATGAGCAGTATTTGGAAGAGGAAGTCAGAAACCATCGCGCCATCCTTGCAGAAGCAAAAAGATCTTATTAGTAAACAGCTTGAATCGAAAGACGCTGGCAATGGCTTTACTATGCTGTCTCAGCTTGCTCCAATCATGCATGCTTCGGCTGACATTGGGGCGTTCTTTATGACTGGATCTGACTTCCTGGATTCTCTCGTCAGTGCGTACAGCCGTAGCACTTCTGACCCGCAGAAGAAGTCAGTATCGACGGTGATCTACTTGGGCCTCATATCTTGTGTAAGGACAGAAGTACCGAATACATCTCTTCTTTCTGATCATCTCTACACTTTGAAGAGTCAGGCAGACAAAGCCGGCCCTGGCCAGGCTGTCTTGGCAGACGTGGTCACAAATACGACAGTAATTTCACGCATCCAACAGTCATTAAGCGGCAAGGCACCTGAAAGAGTCTCCAAACTTTTGGACACGCTTGAAACATACCGAGCACCAAGCGTTGCTCGACCGAGAAAAGCTGGGAGACCTAGGAGCAAAGGCAAAGGGAAGCAGAAGAGCACCAATGGTGACCTACACATTCACAAGATGAGCCTTGTCACTCAAGTGCAAGATCTTTTCCCCGACCTCGGTTCAGGCTTTGTCCTCAAGCTACTAGATGAGTACGGAGACAACGTGGAGCAAGTTACAGCTCATCTCCTGGATGATTCTCTGCCGCCGCAACTTGCTAGCCTGGATCGAAATGAGGGAGCTTGGACTTACGACTCGCATCCGAACGGCGGCATAGTGCATCTCCCGCCCCGCTCAACGCCTCCACCCCCCAATCCTTTCAGCTCCAACAGACGCAATGTGTTCGATGATGATGAGCTGGACAGACTTGAATTTGACACCAATCGACTGCATATTGGCAAACAGGACAGGCAGTTTGAGGGCGAAGATGCACCCAACAAGGCGGCTATTCTCTCCGCATTAGCAGCTTTTGACTCTGACGACGATGAGCGAGACGACACATATGATGTGGAAGACGTCGGCGGCACGGTTGACACCTCGCATCCCGACGGCGAGCCAGGCCCAGCTGCCAGGGTATTTCTAGAAGAAAACGATATGGCATTGTTCAATGCGTACCAAGCCTCGCCAGAACTCTTCGGCCGCACCTTTGATGTGCGAAAGGGGCAGGCACGGCAGGCTCTGAAAGCTGAGACTGGAATGACAGACGAAGCAATTGAAGGCTGGGCAATCATGCTGCAGCGCGATCCCAAGCGGCTCAAACGACTGGAGGCCCAAACTGGCGCTTTCGACGGGAGACAGGCTGAATTGCCAAGTACGGCGTACCGAGAAAGTCCGGGCAACACGGAGACAGAAGACTCAGATGTAGCTCAACAAGGAGGCAGAGGAGGATTTCGCGGTCGAGGACGCGGTCGCGGCCGCGGAGGTAGAGGTCGAGGCCGAGGGGGAAATGTTGCCGGACCTTCAAGCGATCCAACTACAGCAAACGCTCAGCGACGCAAAGAAGCAAGTAAAGGCAGCCGAGCGAATCACAATCGTAGGGATCAGCGTGCGAAGAAGATGGCTCGTGGCGGCTTCCCTGGATGATTCGCGATTCGAATCTCGAACATTCTGAGAATGACCAGAGTCGGCAAATCATTTGAGCAGAGAAGGAGACGAAACTCTTCGGGATGATAATATCATTAGTGATAGCTAAAACCCCAGGTTTCCGTCAGACGCACACGATACGCACTCGGCCTCTATTTAGTGCGACTCTGCCCAGGAGCCGGCCAACTTGGGTGCCGCGCTGAGATTTTCTTGTCCATTTTGCAATCGCAGTCATTCGATGAGGGCTTTCTTGTTTTTTCACATGTGCCGCTTCTGGGATTAGCGAACGAGCTGCTCCTTGCCTTGGCGCCGATTCCTGCCACATGCGCTTTCTTGACCACAGGGTTTGTAGTGGGTCCTCGGTTTGCGTCCGCGAGCGTATTCGGGATATTCTGCGACGCACATGGTGATTGCTTGTCTCAGACGATTGGTGTGTTTTGATAGAGACTAGTTCGGGAGTGTATTGATCTGTATACTCTGTGGGAAAAAGTTGCGGATAGTTGATTCTTGAAATTTACTGGAGGGAAGTAGTTGAGCGAGCGACTGATGGATCGCTATATGGATCTTCGAGAAACGCTGTAATCATGACGGATATGTCGATCACCTGAAGAACGGAGCTACTGAACAGCGATCCAGGGATCCCCGTGATTCTGCGGTCACGAAGGCGCATTGTTCAATGCAGGCGCTATAGATTGTGAGGATGGCTTTGAATGGACAATGATACTTTTATGCATAAGCAACAATCGCGAACCGACTTCAGAGTTGCTTCTAGGAGGGTCCCATACTCTCCGTCTACAGCTTTGATGGATGAAAGGACCCGCGTTCACCAGCACGACTAGCAAACACTACGGCAGAAACCTCTCAGTAACGCTCGACTTTAAAGGCCCGCGTTCATCCTCGTGTATCGACGGACCTTGAATAAAACCTTCCAGAAACCGACATGTCCAGCTCTGAGAGCGATCAGCAAAGGAGACGCGCAATTCCCGCCGGCACCTCTATCTCGACACCTCCTAACCTGACTTTCCAACCCAAAAGAAGCACCGCACCTCCAATCCCCTTCACCCACGGCGAAACCCTATGGATCATCATGCAACACCTCCACACCCGAGCCGACCGGGGGCCACAGATTCAGCTGACAGTCTCCACGCCATCGCCATCGCCTTTGACGAAGCAACCGCAAAGCAGATGCTGGCCCAGGAATCCGCCGCAGCCGGGCCATGGACGCGCGCGCAGCTGAACGAGCGGAAAGGTTTTCTCGCTGAACATCCCCTAAAGGAAGTGTATGATGCATATCGCCGGCAGCGGAAGTTTAAGACTTTTTCTGCTGGTGGTGGAGCTGCTGTTGTTGTACCACCACCACCCAATGGGTCGGGGTATCGGTATTTTGTCGGAGATGGGGGGTGGTATTCGGTGTATGTGATCCAGATGGCGGGGGATTTTGAGGGGGGTGGGATATAGTGAGGTCTTTGTGTCTTTGGAGCCATGGAAGGGAGATCATCTGAGAGTGACAGATGCTATCGATAGTGTCGCCATGTCCGAAATAAAGTAAAAAATTCCCTCATCTGTCCACGGAGGGGCGTTCGAGGTCCGGGGCGGATCCTCTTGCAGAATAGATATAGCGGGGTTTCTTGGCTCTTACGAGAGAGAGAGACTAGATTAGAGGGTTTTTAGGATCTGCGTCGCCCGGAGTATATACTTGGCGTAAAGTAATTTTCCGATACTAGGTCAGTGGCTGCTTAGTTACGCTACTAGCGGGTGCATTGCTAGTCGTCGTCGTCGTCGTCGCTAGGGGCACGGTTGGAGAGGGGGACATCACTTGCGAAGCACGTGGAGATCCAAGGAACGACATGGAATGCTCGCTTTCGCTCCTTCTCTGACCTGGATGCTTGTCACAAGGTACGATATGATCTTTTTCCATAGTCGCGATGGTCAGTTAGTCTCATGTATGATGGACTAAAACTCGGCTGTCTCGATCTCTTCCATGTGATGTTGAGGTCCGTGCACGAGAAATGACAACCTGGCTGGAATTGACTCTTTCTTCCCGTCCATCATCTATCTCCATAAAAACAGAATCTCGCAACCGAATGCAGGAAAGGGATAAGAAGAAGAGCGGACAGACTGACTGGGTGGGGTATTTCCAGATTCAGATTCTCAACCTAGGCCTTAGACCTAGCCTTGTAATCCAGCCAGCGAGAAGCGTTCTACCAGGTACCAAACTGAAAACTAAACCACCAAAATAACCTCACACAATCTTTAATATTCAAATCCATGCGTCTCCGTCCTTCTCAGCTCAGCAAGTAACTCCTCGCCCTAACCCCCGAGCCGAGCCAAGAAAGACGCTACTACTACTCCTACTCCTTGTAGTCTTCGTCTTTGGGATCGTCGATCTCCTCATATTTGACGTCCTCATCCTCATCATCCTCATCATCCACGCTGGGGAGATTTTTGGGAGCAGTAGTGGCAGCGGCGGCGTTGCGAGTCCGTCGAGGAAGAGCAAGCGGAGCTGCTTGGCCCGTGAAGGGGTCTTCGATCGTTTGGGCTGGTCGGATGTGCTGTGGAGATTGGGATTGATCTTGCATCGGAGCGGGAGTAGGAACAGGAGCGGGAGCAGGAGCTTGCGTACCTAAACCTCATCAGTACCTCCACAAAAGCCCAAAGGTCCGTTATAAAAACCTACGCGAAACCTGCCCGCCACCGCCAGCGACACCATACCCCCTCAAAAACTCCGCAACCGCCACATCGGCACCCCATCGCTCCAAACCCACCATAACCTGCACAAGAAGGGGGATCGCATTCTGGCCCCACCCGACGAGCGCACCGCGCAGGACACGCAGCAGCGCGGGGGCATAGGCCTTATCGTCGCGGTGGCGCTGCAGCAGGACGCTGGAATCGCACCAGTCGCGGTACGCGCGCAGGAGGGGCGGGCCGAGGGGCAGGCAGCGGCCGTGGATGTGACCGATTTCTTCTAGCGTGGGGACTTGGTTCGTTGCGATGCAGATGGCGTAGAGTCCGTAGAGGAGGTTATAGCGGGAGTCGGTCGTGCCCTGTGGAAATCGGTTGGATTAGTTTATCCCGAAGAATTTTGGACTCGGGGCGTGCTGCTTTGGCAAACCGCCCAGCAGCATAGTAGCAACATACCCCATGTGGGATGAGTTTCCCGGCATCCCTCTCGAGGCCCTCCGCGACGGCAATCATAGTCCGGTAGAGGTGATGTAGTTTCTCACTCGGTTTCAGCGTCACCTCGAAGACGCAAAAGCTGCTCGCGGCCAGGATCGCAGCGCCATAGCCGGCGCGGCACACCCGCTCGTGCACATTCATCCACTGCGCGAGCAGCGCGGATTCGTCGTCGCTGAGGATGCCGGCGAGGTTCTCGGCAGTCACCTCTTGTACGAGGAGATCGACCACGGCGCGCACCTCGGCCATAGAAGGATGGTCCATGCCGAAGTAAGGTAGCCCGCTAGTATATTTGTAAGTGAGTGGTGAGGTGGTTGTTGGAGAGGTGTGTATTGAAGAAGCGGAGGGCGAGTGTAATGTAACAGAAACGTTTTCATGTGAAGTTCTCGTGGTCTGTGCTGCGGGACCGTGCGACTTACGCCATAATTGCTTTTTGGGATTCGGGAGGTGAATGAAATTTGCAGACCCTGGCGATTTCAACACAACCTTTGTAGAGCGGCTGATATAACTTGTAGCATGTCAAAATGTGAAATCTTGCGCGGCTTAGAGGCCGATTTTCAATCGTCTGGATGGTGTTTGCTTGCTTGCTATGTTCGACATAATACAAAGAACGCTCTGTCGCTCCACTTCTAGTATCTGCTATGGTGCGGAGACATGTCAAAAGCTGCTATTGACTTTACAATTGAGCGAACTTAGGTCCAATGAAAGGATCATTCAATGAATGAGAATCCGTATTGTCGTATCACCGTAGGAGCAAATGCCCACCAAACATAGTTGAAAGGTCTTCTGTTGGGCTCCGAGTTCTGCCGGCGTTGTTGCACCATCTTCTCATAGCCACGCCGAGTCATATAAACAGCATCAGCCAATGCAAACGTAACCCACGGATCATCAAAGAAAACCCCAGTAGCCAAGTCGCAACCCCGTTCGTCGTCTCGGCTATCCGCTCAGGTCCATCGCGTGCGCGCCGTCAGCGTCGTCACTCTCACCGCCTTCTTCGTTGTCGTCGTCTTCGTCAACGTCCCAGACGCCGCGAAGAGCTGAAGTACTCGGCTCTGGGTAGAAGTAGCGACCTGCTGGATTGTGGGCTGGCGGTCGCAGTGGCTCATGTAGAGGATAACGGGCCCTGCAGCACACCCCAAGGCACTGGCGCACCCGAAGGCATCCCCAACAAGAAGAAACGCAGTATGGACCTGTCCAGAAGTCGCCAGCATTGGACCTTTACGTACGAATCAGTCCGAGAGGTAAAAGAACACAGCTTCGGTCGCACGATCCTCGGCCCTGTTGATGGGGTTGTGAGCGCTTCTTTTCCGGCATTTCTTCTCGCATGCCTTCCCTCAATTCCGCATGTTCCCTTTCAGGATGCTGCTATTGCATTGGGGGCTCCAATAGATGAGAAGTCAACGTTCAAGAAGCCGTGGGGCCAGTTCCTCGAAGATTGCGAGCAGGCAGTGCAAAGAGGAGGGTATGAGAGCTTTTCCAGAGTTCCCCGAAAGGAGCCAGTTGCGAGGAGGAATATAGAGGTGCCATCTACTAGGCCAGAGCATGAATCGATCGGATTTGTCATGGTCGTTGAGAGACTGCAAAGTGTAAGGACCATCTCTGACGCGTTACCGTCGGCGGAAGCGTGTTCAAGAAAAAGGACCCAGGGCTTGCCAGTAGGACCAGTGCCAGGCGTCGACGGATAGGCTCTCTGATCTATCAGATGCATACACAGGGGGGCAAAGTAAAGTTGTCCAGCCATCGAGACCAGTGCGGATGTGAGCAGCGGTGACGGAGCCACTGAGATCCTTTAATATTTGGAAACGCAGAATATACCCCCGAAAAGAAGACCTCTCGACCTTTCAAATCTCTACTTTCATTTCTCGCGGCCTCCCGGCTCCACGAGAACGCTGTCATCGGATCCCGTGCTGACAAACTACTCCAGCATCAGCTATAGACGTCCAGAATTCGACCATGAACCCACGATCTCAGTTTCTCGAACGTATCGAGGCGGATCATCACCCAGATGGTGGTCGTTCGTCGATACTCTTCGACTCTTATCCGGCGATGGGCCGCATTCGACCGTCGTGCCAGCCGACGTGGAGGCAGTGTGCATATCGCTGCCGCCGAAGTCCTTCATAGGCTGTGCCGCTCCACGCGAAGCGGACGAAGAGATTTCTCTGCTGGTGCGGAAGATTTGTGAGATGACGGGGATGCAGCCGACGATGATGGCTTGTGGGATTAGCGGAGATGAAACGCAGGGGGGGCATCCGCACAAAGACGTACCGACCATGCCTTCGATGACAGCCCAGAGACCGAGCCAGGGCGGGCTTGGGGAGCCGTTGCCCGTCTTTGCGTAGATTAAGAAGACGCGGATGGTGCTGACGACGATGGCGATGGACGTGACACCGAAGAGGCCGGCCAAGATCCACCGGTCCCTCGTCGCCAGTCGCAGCGCGGCTACAATTCGCAGTGGCAGAGCCATGACTGCCAGCACAGTCAGCAAGCACTTGCGGACACCATCTTCCTGTCTGTTCATACTCAGCAAGTCGGTCAAGACGTCGGCGGCGTACGAGTAGTAGAGACTGGTAATCTGCGCCCTCGCATTCCGCGGCGCCGCGCACTTGCCCAAGACGGTGAAGTCGTGCGGCGTATCACAGGAAGTGATCTGCGACACCACACAGCCGCAGAAGGAGACGAGGGTGAAGGCGAGGATGCACCACCAGGCTCGCATCCAGCGCTTGATCTGCGAGATGACTCGGCGGAAGAAGAGCAGCAGGCTGAGTTTGACGGACCAGAGGACGGCCCAGTAGAAGAGGGTGACGGCCCAGTTGAACTTCATCATCTGGGTGTAACTGGCGGCGATGAAGCGCAGGTCGACGGTGGGCGTCGTGCCTTCCAGCCAGTCCATGACGGTGTACAGGTAGGGGAGGTCGGCGATGTAGAGGGCGGCCATGGTGATGTACAGCGCGACGGCAACGAACAAGGCGAAGTCGTCCTCGCGAAGCCGGTTCTGGCGGGTGATGCGCACATAGACTCGCAGGAGGGTGATGAGGGTGGTCGCGACGATGCCGAGGATACAGAATGCCTGTGAGGAGTGGGCGCGATTCAGCCACGCAATCTCCCTCTCTCTCTCTCTCTCTCTCTCTCTCTCTCTCTCTCTCTCTCTCTCTCTCTCTCTCTCTCTCTCTCTCATATCAGCGTGGATGGCAAGGGCAGTGACTTACGAGCAGCACGTCCCTCGCGACGAACGCCTGGAGAATGGCCATCGAGTGCAGAGGGGATTATCGCGGGAAAGTGGTGCTGCACGGGGACAAGAGGAGGGAAGAGCATGTCGAATTTCTCGCGGACGGGCGTCCATGGGAAGGGTAAAGGGGGACGGCGGTGGCATGTCGAAGGCGAGGGCGAGAGGTGTTGGGGCCGGGAGTGGGAGGATGCGGTGCGACGGGGTCGAGGGCGCACGAGCCGCTCACCACGTCGGAAAGTCGAGATGTTGTGTCAACTTCCAAAGTTGTGTCGAGATGAGAGAAATGTCGTGTTCTGCGCGAGATGAATGAGCGGGACATGCACATCGGGCAGCGGGTGAGGAGACTATACGGGAGACGGGAGACGGGAGACGGGAGACGGGACTACCCTACTCTCTACTCATGTCCCGAATCGATCCACGACGTCGTCCTCCGCCAGACAGCACACGGATGCGCCGTTGCTTCTTTGAACAACCTGCACCCGTTCCACCAGTGCGCACCGTCTTCAAAACCAACGCAGCCCTCCCTCATGCCCAGCCAGCTCGACGGCCTGTTGCACTCCTCGTTCCCTCATACGCGTACGACCATCCGTCATGTTTGGCCTGCTGTGCCTCGCGGGCCTCCTGGTGTGCACATTGGCCGGCGACCGACACCAGAATTCGTCGCCGAGTGACAGACCGGCTCATGATTCCAGGCCCACGGATCATGATCATGATCACGAGCGTGTCCAGCTTCAGCCGGTACATGGACGACCGACAACAGCTCGTGTCAGCCAGTGTCGAGAACTCTGCTTCCTTCTGCACAACAAATGCCCCGACCACGTCTGCTTCCCCAATTCCACGGCCTACGACGCCGGTCAGCAATATTGGTCTCGACAGCAGGCCGTCACCACACCGACATGTCGCTTCATGCCAAACTGCGCAGAACAGGTCAGCGACGCCATGGTGGATATCAAGACCCTTCGATGCCCCTTCGCAGTCAAGAGCGGCGGCCACGGTGCCTTTCAAGGGGCAAGCAACATTCCCGAAGGAATCACGATCGACCTCTCTGCTCTCAACGACCTGCAAGTCGACCACGACAACAAGATCACTCGCACTGGCACCGGCAATCGTTGGGAGGATGTGTACGCCAAGCTGGACGAGATGCACCTGGCGGTCATCGGCGGCAGGAATGGTGATATCGGAGTCGGCGGCCTGACGCTGGGAGGTAAGTGAGTCAGCGGAACCCAACATGCTCGCAACAGAAGAACGACAACACCAACTCAACACTCACAGGCGGCATTTCCTTCTTTTCCGGCTCCCACGGCTGGGCGTGCGACAACGTGGCCAACTACCAGGTCGTCCTCGCAAACGGCTCCATCGTCCACGCAAACCCCACCACAAACCCCAACCTCTACTTCGCCCTCCGCGGCGGCGGCAACAACTTCGGTATCGTCACCCGCATGGACCTCGAGACCTTCCCCCAAGGCCCCATGTGGGGAGGCACCGTCTTCTACCCCCGCAGCGCCAACCGATCCATCATCAACGCCTTCTACTGGTTCAACAGGAACGCCGCCATGGATCCCCGAGCGCACAACTACGTCGCCGCCGTCTGCTTCACCGGCGCCGAATGCGGCATCGCGAACGGATACGCCTATTCCCAGCCCGTCGCCAACGCTCCCATCTTTGACAATTTCACCAAGATTCCGTATACCACTTCGACAGCGCGCATTTCCACCCTTTCGAACTTCACGGCGGAACTGAAAGCCTCGCAACCGCCGGGGTTCTATCAGGCCTTTTGGACGCTGACGGTGCAGAATGACGAATCCCTGCTTGCGGATATCCTGAACGACATCTTCTATCCGGCTATTCTTCCATATGTCAACACCACCGAGAACTTCGTCGGCACGCTTGCCATGCAGCCCATCACGGAAGCCATCATCCAGAACTTCGGCAAAAATGGCGGCAACGCGCTGGGAGTGAACGGTTCGCAGGGCCCATTAGTCAGTGAGTCCCCCCCTCCGGTCCCGGGTCATTCGATTTCCCCGTTACTGCTCACACTCACTCACACCCCCTTCCTTCCTTCTCTAGTCCTGAACATGGACTGGCAATGGTCCGACCCATCCGCAGGCCCCAACATCCTGGCGACCCAACGACGCATCATCGACGAGAGCCGCCAGCTCGCCGAGCGACGCGGCCTCGGCCATCCGTTCCTGTATCAGAACTACGCCTACGGTTCGCAGGATGTCTTCGCGGGGTATGGGGGAGAGAATCGGGACAGGTTAGAGCAGGTCCAGAGAGACTATGATCCCGACGGCGTCTTCACGGACCTGCAGCCGGGATATTTCAAACTGAGGCTACGAGGCGGAGAATTGAGTACGGGGCCAGGCCTGTGGTGAAGAGAGATAGATGTAGATCAGATCCCCAATGTTTAGAGCCGCGCTTTGATACACGAAAACCTTGCAGCAATTCTGTTCTCCCTCACCATCCCCTCTGCTCCCGCTTCTCTTTCGCCTTGCCGAGAATCTCGGCCATATTGGGATTTCCCCACGTCTGCCACGGAGGTGCCTCATTCACGCCCGGGACAAGTGGAGGTAACCGTTCCACTCCCGGACCAGCGGTGCTCATCCACGCCGCATGCTCACGGCGTAGCGTGAGGCACGTCGTGCAGCGGCAGGACAGATTGAGCGGCAGATACTGGCCGGGATAGCGCGGGTTATACTGCACTGCACATGATTGTTGAGGTGCTGGTAGCGAGGGATTCTCTGCCACGTGGAGACCGTGTACGGATGGCTGCGTATTATTCTCGGTACCGGGGTTCGAGGGTGGTACAGAGTAGAAGCTCCCCAAGCTGATACGCGACGGGAAACTGCTGGGGAGCGCGGATGGGGACTCGGTCCATTCGTAAGCTTGGCGAGAACCAGTGGTGCGAGGCCAGGTCGGTATGCCTGGATACTTGCGTGCGCAGAGGTCGTAGTGCAGCCCTGCAGCCTCCCAATCTGCTTTTGCGAGAGCAACTTCTCGAGGTATTCTGTGATGCTGTTCTCTGCTTCTGTGCGGGGTTGGGTTCATCGCGGCATGGAGTAGCGCTGAGTCGCTAAGTGGAGTTTGCAGCAGCCAGTGCTCGACCTTTGTGTCGGCTCGTCGAGCGTCGAAGGGACCAGGCGTTGCGTTGTCCTCGTGAAGACCAATGCCAGTATATAGCGCCGGTTTCGCCCCTGAAGTTGGCTGGAAGGGTCGATACGGGTTATTCGATTGCAGGCTTCTTCCGGATGTGATCGACATCGTTGTGTTGGTGGAGTTATTGGCTTCGTTTCGAGATCTGACAAAGGTCAGTGTCTTGTAGGTGTGCTCGTGTGTGCCGTGGCTTCTGACTCCTTCGCTCTGACGCTCTCATAACCATTCACGATGGCATGCTTAGAATGACTGTCTCTTTGAATGCAGAAATCTGAAATCGCAGGTGAATGCTTTCTCTTGTCAAGGGGGAAGACTGCGTTGTGTATGTCGCGTACGCAGTGTTCCATATACTTCGTCACGTCTCGTTCGCGCCTTCACGAGTAGTATTACCAGTGAAGCTTACTTGTCTGGCCAAAGAACTCATTTCTGGCAATCACGAGACTGACTGGTAGGATGCGCGTGTGGCAGAAACCGCGAGACACTCCGGCGCACGCATGCGAAAGGCGAGTCTCACCCGCATCTGTCCTGTGGCCGCAGCTTATGATTTTCACGGCTCTGCTGAAAGATCTTCTCTCGTTCATATCACGAACGAGAAGGATCGGGACAGTATCATTTCAGCCCATCTTCCCTTCCGCACCCTTCGCGACATCCGCCAACTTCCTCAACATTTCCCTCTGCTTCCGAATCTTCTCTTCCAACTCTTGGATCTCCTCTTCCTGCTCCTCAAGCGACCTATCCACATCCGGCAGCCTCTCAATCTCTCTCAGTGCTGCTCTGATCCTGCCTTTGATCTCGAGCGTCGCAGTCGGCAGATCTTTCGGGTTGAGCGGGTCACAATGAACATAGTCAGAGCCGATGTCGGTACTGCCATCTTCGAGCGTGTGGTGATCTTCAGTCGTGAAGACTTTGTTGTTGTGGGCATCGACGCGTGCAAGAAGTTCGTGTAGGGCTGGGAGGAGGTCGAGGTTCTGAGGTTTCGGGAGTTGGAGAGTTTGCACATTTGACGCGGGAGTGGAGTTCGTCGTGGTTTTGATGGGTTGCTTGAGAGCCATGCTTGCGGCGACTGTGATCGGGTGTTGGTCGATGCTGTGAGAAGCCGTGGGCTGTACGCTGCTAACGAAGTTGCTGCGTTCGTGTTGATCGGTGGCTGCTGGTGCAGAAGACTCTCTATCTCGATGATGTTTGAGAGATGGCTTGGCCTCATTCGTCTTGCACGGCAAGACCGCTAGCTTGAGATCACATGCAGATGCCGATGGCTATTCACTCACATTGCTGTCTGGTGGGAAGGTCCGAGCGAGTCCGAGCGCAAACTGAGTTCGTGCCTGCGCATTGATCCCTGTCGCTGACGTCCGAGCTCCTCGCTTAAGGTGGGATGAAGGCCCGAAAGTGGGATGTGACGCTACAACAAAAATTGTTGAGACGGTCTCCGAACAAGTAAACATCTGCCACATCATTTGCTGAGTGACGATATTTCTCACTCGTATTGGGAGAGAGGTCTGGGCGAGATATCAATCGAACAAGACGAATATCCGGATCCATTTTCTGGTCTCCTCATAGGTGCCGACCATCCTTACCGCAAGCAGAAGCAAATACCCATTACAGTCCGCCCATCATGGTGCAGGTCCAGCAGAAAGTTGCTCTGATCTGTATAGACGGATGGGGTATTCCTTCCACCAACGCCGAGAAGACGCCTTCGCCGCCAGAGGGTAATGCCATCCTCAACGCCGAGACGCCATGGATGGACGAATTCGCCAAGGAGGGCAGCAAGATCACCCAGGGCTATACAGAGTTGGAGGCTTCCTCTCTGGCCGTTGGCCTTCCCGAAGGTCTGATGGGAAACTCTGAGGTCGGACATTTGAACATTGGCGCAGGAAGAGTTGTGTGGCAGGATGTCGTCCGTATCGATCAGACGATCAAGAAGGGCGAGCTGAACAAGGTGGAGAATATCGTCAAGAGCTTCACAAGAGCAAAGGAGGGCAATGGCAGACTACACTTGTGTGGCTTGGTCAGTGATGGAGGTGTCCACTCTCACATCAACCATCTCAAAGAGCTGCTCAAGGTTGCCAAGGAGATCGGCGTGCCCGAGGTCTACATCCATTTCTTCGGCGATGGCCGTGATACCGACCCAAAGAGCGGGAAGGGTCATCTCGAAGATCTGCTTGCTTTCTGCAAGGAACAAGGCATTGGCAAGCTTGCAACGATCGTTGGACGATACTACATCATGGACCGCGACAAGCGCTGGGACCGCGTTGAGATCGGCGTGAAGGGCTTGATCACCGGAGAGGGCGAGGAGTCTTCGGACCCTGTCAAAACATTCCAGGAGCGTTACGATGCTGGTCAGACGGACGAGTTCTTGAAGCCCATTATCGTCAACGGCAAAGATGCTCGTATCCAGGACAACGACACCGTATTTTTCTTCAACTACCGATCCGATCGTGTTCGTGAAGTTACCCAACTGCTCGGAGACCAGGATCGCTCTCCTAAGCCCGACTTGCCATATCCGAAGAACATCCAGGTCACCACCATGACCCGCTACAAGACCGACTTCGACCTTCCAGTCGCCTTTGCACCGCAAGTCATGGACGACGTCCTGGCTGATTGGCTGAGCCAGAAGGGCTGCAAGCAATCACACATTGCCGAAACCGAGAAGTACGCTCACGTCACGTTCTTTTTCAATGGTGGTGTAGAGGTTCAATTCGACGGCGAAGACCGTGAACTTATTCCATCGCCAAAGAGCGTGGCAACATATGACGAAGCACCGAAGATGAGTGCCATGGGTGTTGCGGAGCGTATGGCCGAGCGTATTGGAGACGGCAAATACGAATTCGTCATGAACAACTTTGCCCCGCCAGATATGGTCGGTCATACCGGAGTCTACAAGGCCGCCGTCGAGGGCTGCACCGAAACCGACAAGGCGATTGGCGTGGTATACGAGGCGTGCAAGAAGCATGGCTACACACTGTTCATCACTGCCGATCACGGAAATGCCGAGGAGATGCTCACGGAGGAGAAGACACCCAAGACATCGCACACCACCAACAAAGTGCCGTTCGTCATGGCTAATGCACCCGACGGCTTCTCTCTCAAGAAGCAACATGGCGTTCTTGGCGATGTCGCCCCTACAGTGCTCGACATTATGGGCATTGAGAAGCCAGAAGCGATGACTGGAAACAGCTTGCTGTTGAGGAAGTAGAATACCAGAAACGACAGCTCGAGTCATTCGGCGCTTGCACTGGTAAATGAGGTGAGACACGCGACGGTAACCTGGTCAAGACAGGGTGGTGTCTACATAGAGTAGAAGGTCGCTGGCTCTACAGATCTGAAGAAGACGGACAAGAACCTACAGCGATAGAAGAAAGCTGATGCCAGTAGATTAAAATGAATAAATAGGTGATGAGTCAATGAACAGTATTATTCTATGGACCACCACGTATCTAGCCACCTTACTTCACGATCGTATCTCAGTTTACTGCCTCTGTACCAAGTCACCTTCCTGGTCTGCACCACACTTCCAAGCGAAACAGGATCTCGAGTCAGTCACCTCTCACAGGCCGACTTCCAACGGAATCGTTCTCTCTCGATTTCCAGCGCCAGAGCAAGAGAATTGACTTCCGACCCGATACCCTATCAGTTCCGATGTGCATCGGATCCCTGCTCGCTACCCTGTTCCCGTCAGCAACATCCGTGTGCTGTGTTCGCTCATGCAGACAGAGTAGTACGAGAAAGAACATGTCGTGTGTCGTGTGTCGTGTGTCGTGTGTCGTGTGTCGTGTGTCGTGTGTCGTGTGTCGTGTGTCGTGTGTCGTTGTCTATGTGTAAGGAACGGTGACCAATATATGAGGCTGCGCGAGACAGACAGACGATGAACTTGCTGTAGAGAGTAGACTGGAGAAAAGTAGTGGGCAGAGGTAGAGAGCATGTAGCCGGGGTGCAGATCTGATGATAAGGCTGTTGGAGATGGGAGCTTCGGAGAGCTATAGCTCGTTGATCCCGGATGAGCTCATAGCTAGAGCTGTGTATACTGGTACAGAGGGAGGGATGTGCAATGTCTCGAGCACAGTGGTATTTGTATTATCGAGCGAGGCGCGAGCAGCGTTGGACTTGTAGAGAAGCAGCTCCTCCTTTTGGATTACAACGTGTAGTAGTTTTTTTGGTCGATCGAGTCAGAGTATCTCCTCCGTTCCGACGTGGGTTGTGATGCCATCTCATCCATCGTCGGCGCGTCTCTAAACGGGACCATCGTCTTGCACCTTGCTCTTCCTCTCGCTGAAGCCCTTGATCCTCGTCGATAGGTCGAAGACTGTGATGCATGTCAGTTCGTGAACTCGAGTCCGTCTGCATGGGTGGTCTACTCACCTGGAAGCTGAATCGGTGCGTCCACAGAAGCCAGCAGTAGAGCGGTCCAGAGGTACCAGCCAAAAATACAAGTTACAAATGCCAGTGCACCTCCAGCCGTGAACAATGTAGCCGCGGTCGATGCTTCGTTCATACCCGAGTACCAGAAAGCCGCAGCAATACACGAAAAAGCCGCGGGGAGCGGCGAGAGAATCAGGAAGAAGACCAAGTTGGTGCGAATGCTGCAGACGAGGAAGACCAAGCTGAGGAGGCCCATAAATAGCAGGAAGAAGGCGAACGAGTTGAGGAAGCCTGGCTGCATTGCGCCCTCTTGTGGTGCGTTGACCGGGTCCGGAGCGTAAGCCGCGTAGGCACCGTAGAAAGGCTGCAGGACGCCTCCGTAACTGAGGCAGAAACAACCGTAGGACATGAACACGACAGAGATGTAAGTGTTGCCCAGGATCCATTCCATGACACCAGCGACGTTCAGGAGGATACCGCCAAAGAAGAGATAGACTGGGATGTCTGCTGCTCCATTGCCGGGGCGTGTGCCTCGCCAATTCATCAAGAAGCAAGCGAGTGGCGTCACACAGAGCAGGAAGCCAGTCAAGCCACTGTGTCAAGATCAGTACAGACAACATGGTGAGACTGGGATGCGCGGACGTACATTGGAGTCGGATTGCCAAAGGTCTTCCTGAGGTCGCCTTTGACCTTATTCTCGGGAGACAAGTACAGCTTCTCGAAGAGCTCTGGCGGTATAGAGACGCTGCCAGCCGTTCGGATCTTCTCAAGCGCATTTTCACGGGAGTCATTCGGGTGCAGTTGGTCAACACCAATGGGACCACCGTGGTCCTTGTAGAAGCCTCCTTCATCTTGGCCGTTGGTCGCCATATTGTCTCGTCGCTGCTGTACAGTCTCGTGTCTTTCCAGGAGCTCGTCAGTTGGCAATCACTGGAAGAGTGGGAGTGAGAAGCAGGTCGTGCAAGGGATCAAGGGCACTTTTGAATCACTCTTCACCAACCGCCCGTTCTCTGCAATAAGGTAGCGGGGAATATTGGCTGCAAGTGCTTCGAAGCAAGGGGTCAATGGATGAAGGCAATCTGGACCACTCAGGTACTGAAATGGGAATATGCCGTCAGGTCAGACGTCGCCTGGAAGCAGGTCATTGGATCGGTATGCTGCCGGTGATAGCAGTACGGCCAGGATGAGCCGGTAGACACGTCAAAATTTGCCGGGTACACGAATGCCAAGTGCTGCTTCTGTTCCAGGCTATACTTGTCGAGATGCCAAATGCGCCCATCTCGGCCGGATGAAGAAAGGCGTCGTGGAAGAGACGAATGAACCGTTCTCGAGTCATCTCGATGTTCGAAGGCGTGATCTTCACGCCGTACAGAGTCTCCATCACCTGGGGCAAGGGAGGTGTGAACAGGTGAGGAGGGCAGATGGATCGTACTATCTAGCAAGCAAAGGATGAGGTGACGTTGGAATTGGCGAATGATCGAGTGGGTGCGAAGGGTAGACTTAATGCTTAGCGCCGGCTTCGGGTTCTGGTTCGGGTTCTGGTTCGGGTTCGGGTTCTAGTTCTATCACCAAGGCATCAGAGCTTCTTTCTCCACTGTTGTGATATCCGTGACATCTCCTCCCCAACTTGCACTCACGTGCTACACCTGCACAGTCTGCCCCGGCAATGCGATGAAGCGGGGAGTAGCGAGATGCGGAACTCTGACGTGCAGTCGCAACACCGGTTCCATGCCATGTCGACGCGGGTTGGCGGGATGGCAATGGCCATCCTCTGGCTATTGCCGTATTTGCCGACGGCATACGAGGACGTACTCAAGGTCTGCTGGATGTGATTCGGAATTCGACAAAGCTACTCCATGAGCACAACCATCTGCCGCAATGTCGGCCTTCAGCTCGTCAGAAAGGTCTTTTTCTCCATCATGCCGATGGGAGAGATGCCAAGCAGCCGTTTACTAAGGAAGGAAATGGTAGATTCGAGGTACTGGTCTGTTGACACGCTCTATGGGGACTCCAAACGAAAGAGTAGCGCGAGCCCGAGTACAACTTGCACGGCATACGTCCCTGTCCCGATCAGCCTCGACGCCTGAGCTCCTACCGAGCTTCTACGGCCCGCTCACAACATCGAGATGCGCTCAAGATACACTTCCGGGTACTCTAAGCGAGGCATGTGATCGCCTGTGTGTCGACGTACCACTCAAAGTCTACCATCGCCGCGCCATAGATGCAGAGGTTATGACGAACCGTAGCCTACGAGCGCTCGCAATCGGAACGCGTTGGCTCCGTCACTTGCAGATTTCACTACAGGCGATGCCACCGAGGTTGAGGTAAGAATGACCCTCTCGTCCAATGTGCCGCGACTGGTGGATCGAATAGCCTCCTCCTGCCTACGGCTCATGACAAACAGAGTCACCATAATTTCCCCACGCTAGCAGTTCCTTGTCACCAGACTTTCCATGACCCCGAACCTCCATCTTTCCCATCGTGATGGAAACAAGAGTAACGTTCGACTTGACCGGGGGGATTCTAGACAAACGAAAAAGACGTTCCTCGGAAGGAATCCCGCTGCCATCCATACGCTTTTTTCCGTGCTGACCAACACTAGTTCCCCCGCGTTTCACGAAGACGGCTTCGTTCACATTCCCTTGGATATGATTGAATCTTCCGCTGTGCTTTACTCAAGGATGGTGGTAACACTTCTATGATGCCTAGGCAGGAAATCTCGAAGGATCGTACTGAGGATCCATTATGATGGGGGGTATTCCCATTCGGAATTCGAAGATGAGCGTGAGGAGTGCGTTTCGAAGAAGGCTTTTGGGGCGAAGAAGGAGGGGCATCTGCCTCAATTTCTCGAGGTAAGCAGTTCGTATGGGTCGTAATTAGTGCATCAGGGATAGTTACGTACGGAAAAGAGTTTAAGTCATTTAACACTGCAGCACCGTTCCCCGGCAAGAGTTTCCAAGAATTTTTTGAGCGCTTACTTACTTCGGGGGCGTCGGCTAGATATCATGTCAATCCAATTCACCCCTCCGTCGTTTCCCGCACACACACATACGCGGAAGAAAACTTCATGTCTAGCCCCCTGCTACTACTACGACTTACTAGAGGGACGGCATGTTCTTAACTACATCGAAGCCCCACCACACGCAGCAATCGTAGCCCCATTAATCCACCTCGCACCCCCGCCCCCGGCGAGGAAACAGACGCAATCCGCAATCTCCTCGGGAGTCCCCAGCCGCCTCAAAGCGGTCCATTCATTCTTCACGATACTCACCAATTCGTGCGGGAGCCCGGCGACGGCATCGGTATCCGTCGCGCCGGGGGCGACGTTATTGATGGTGATGCCCTTGGCGGCGCTGTGCGTCACGGCGAGGTTGCGCGTGAGGTGTTCGAGGGCGGCCTTGCTGGAGCAGTAGATGGCGACGTCGCCGCCGAGGGTGGTGCGGGCGCCGATGCTGCCGAGGTTGATGATGCTGCCGCCGCGGCGGATGATGGGCAGGACGGACTGGACGTAGAGGAGGGGCGCGAGCACGTTGAGGTGGAACATGTCGTTGAAGGTTTCGGGGGTGATGGTCCCCATGGCGTATAAGGGGGCGTGGCCTGCGTTGTTGACCTGGACAGATTCTTCTTCGTGAGGATAAAGATTTTCTCTCTTGGGGCATTTGATGTTGCATTGCAGATTCATAGTGGGGGGGATGTGCTGACCAGTATATCAATCCCATGCGTCGTGAAAGCTCGCATTGTCTGGTCTACCACGCTGTCCATCGTGTTCGGATCGATCTGTGGCGTTTTGATGGCAATACAATCGGACCCTAGAGCTTTGACCTCTGCCACTGCCAGCCTCGCGGCTTCGATATTTGAGCGATATGTGATTGTGATCTAGAAACATCCTCTCAGCAACAGCGCTCGCATTTCCAAGACAGAGAATGGCTTTGACGAACGGCTCGAGCGCCCCTCTTTGCCATTTCCACCGCAGTCGCCCTTCCGATGCCTCTTGACGCTCCTGTGACTATGGCCACTTTTCCTTGCAATGGCCTGGGATTCATCTCGCACGCCGAAATTGAGGATGTGAGAAAACACATTGCTGCTTTGAGGTTGCACGACCGCTGATATTTCGATGTTTTAACGACGCAAGATGCACTGCGTCATAGTCGGATTCCGTTCGCCAAATGACCAGGTAGCTGTGGTTCCTGACAGGCCAGGAGACGAGGGATGCACAGCTGTACCCATGGGAAGCGGACCTGTGGACAGATTCGACACGGTCAGATAATCGACGCCCATTCGGCTCAGATACCCCATTCGAAGATTGCATCCTCTGGTAGACTTCGGTCGATCGGGAACGGCGGTCCAATGGCAGTGCGATAGCGGTGTATGGTTGGATTTGATTGTCTGATAGTTGCCCTGGAGCTCCAGCGGAGCAGCGATATAGAGACCCCCGTCGGACGGGAAACCCAATCTCGGAAACTCAACACATCTGACGCCTGAGCATTTGCTTCGGGTCCCGGCGCTAAAAGTCTGATTGGATTGTCCTATCAACTGCCGAATCACAATATGGTCTTCTGGCGCGGTCTGAGCTGCTGGCACGAGTCTTGCTACAGCATGGTTCTACAGCACCGATCTTCACCTTCATCGCCCGGAAAGCTTTCCAAGCTCACTCATCAGGTTGACAAGATTCTCCACAAGTGACGGTAACCCATTACGACTCTCGGGAAAGTTCTGTCTCAAAGTCTCTTCTGCCAGCAGCATCAACCCTTTGGAGTCATATAGGGAACAGAAGTCGGTTGACGCATGAATCCAGGGCTCTGGCTCCGTGCTGGTCCTTGAGATGCTTCTCAGACCCGGGACGCCTTGGCCAAGAAGCTTGAACGGCTTGGCGGTCTTGTCATTGCTGTCGTCAAGGTAGATGAGACTGCCCTGGCTGAGTGAGGAGCCCTGACTACTAGGTCTTTCAGTTGCTCCCCCCCTGTGTTGCGTCGGGGTCCTGTCGCCGCTTGTTCGAGCGGTATTTGAGGTCACCATGCCGTAAACCCAAAGCGTTAGCGTTGCCTGATACAATGCCACCGCATAGAAGTCTCGCAGCTTGGTCTTCTCAAACCCACGAGCGATTCTGAAGCATTGTCCTGCGTGCCACACCGCGTTCCTAGCCTCGGCATTTTCAGTCCAGGCACGAACTCGAGGGAAGGCCTTTCGTGCTTCCTGCTCGCCTAGTTTGCCACTGAATGCTTGAATATCTTCCATGTCGGTGTGTAAAGACATCGCTAGATACTCAATTGTGAAGAGTATCTCCGACGAGACGCTCTTGTCCATCTCGCAGTATGCGTTCGTCGAATGGAGATCATCCATAATTTCGCGTTGACGGTTAAAATGCGATAACCATCTATCTCTGCGTCCTTCGAATGACCAATTGGCGAGGAGTTTGGCCTGCTGGCGAAATTGCGAGACGTCATGAGCGAGAGCATGGCATGCAATCAGCATGCACAGAGGCTTGTCGACGTATTCGTGCATACCGTTAAGGAGGCTCAAGTTTCCAAACAGGTCCATTACGGATGGTAAGGACTGTCGGTCCGGCGGTCGTTTCATTAGATGTGCGTTTCTCCAGGAATGGGCATTTGGGGCCAGCCATAGATCTAACGAGGCCGGTAAGGGCAACATCAATTGCGCGGGTGAAAGCATCTGGCCTTGCAGATTTGCCAGGGCAACTCGAGATTCGTAGACGAATGTGTGTAGAACCAGCCTTTTTCGGGTCTCCTGCTCTAACCAAGACTTCCACTTATCCCGGAGAACGTCGTCGGAATCATTGACAAGCGGCGTAAAGTCCTGATACCGAAACTTGGTGAAGGACTGTGACCAGGTCAGCATCGTGGTCACGGGCTGCAAGAAAGATTGCGCGATTTCCGTCTTCCTCCGAAAGCCACTCCAGACACCGACGTCAAGCCAAAGGAGGAATGCCTGCAAAGGCTGTATCTCTCGCGTCGTGCTATTGTCGCCCTCAAAGACCTCGGCCACAGCAAGACGAGCCACTTCCTGTATGACGAGCCCCGTTTTCCACACAGGGTCGAGGGCAATATATCTCGAACCACTGGCCACCATAGCTAAGAGTAGCTCGGTTCTGGACGTTCGACTTGAGAATGTAGGCGCATGGATGCATGAGTCAAGAGAGTTACAGTCCTGGAGCAAGCAGACATTGATCAGGTCCTCCAGCAGCTTTAAAGAGGGAAAAGAAGGAATTGAAAGCCTTGAAGATGCAACTTGAGTCACAGTGCGAATCATGCGATCTCTAGCCTCACCGTCCAGCTCACAGTGTGCTGCGCGGTGAACGCTCGAGCTCACATGCCGATGTGTAGCTGACACCCCGTCCTCTCGCACGTTGATTTCTTCCTGGCCAGTAAAGGCATGGTGGTTGCGGGGCGGAATCCAGGAATTCCACGACCACGGTGATCGCTGGAATGCTTCTGAGCGAAGCTGAGCATTCGAATGGGGGGTGGAGGCCTGATGATTGGCCTGCTGATGGCCGTTGGGGAAACCGTGGGCGGTCGAGGGTCGCGTTAAGCCGCCCGCGAGAAAGGTGAAGTCGAAGTCCAAGTCCAGAGCATCCAGATTGACGTCTTGGGTGAAGTTGGACACGTCAGGAGGTATTGCGAGCTGTGTCGGAGGTCCGTAATCCGGCATCATGATCTGCTCGAAGAAGTCCGGGAAGCTAAGATCATCCAGGGAGGTATCCGCACCCAATGAGTCCGGCTGGAATCCGTGAGGGGTGAAGACGGCGACGCTCTCTTCGGGGCGACTGGTTGCGTCTGTACTGCGTGGCAAAGACACCGGCGTCTCGAGGAGGGGCCCGGTGTTGCTCGTGGAGCCTTCGTGTCTCGTTTCGCCGCCGCGCCCCTCGCTTTCTACACACACCATGTCCCGCGTCTTGCACCGTTTGCAAGGCCGCTCGTCATCGCACTTGGTCTTGGCTTTGATACAAGCCTCACAGGCTCGGGGCGTCCGACGTCGAGAGACATCTCCCGTGGAGTTCTTGGCGTGGGCGGCGCGATGTCGATTCAGAAGATCCGCGCGGTTGAAGCCTTTGCCGCAGTCCTCGCAGCGATGGGAGCGCTCGTTGTCGTGCGACTTGAGATGGCGGCTCAGGTGGTCATATCTTTCGTAGGATCTGCTGCACAGGTAGCAGCGATGACGGGTGACGTCCGTCGAAGCAGGCGACTGGGACTCGATACTACTACTGTGCTCGGCCTCGGCCTGCATCCGGACGGGAAGGCTCGCGTCGCGCCGGCTGGTGGTGGGCTGGCTGTTGCTGCGACCTGGCAGTGGGACGGGAGACTCTTCCGGGGACGGTGGGCGGTGGGTGTGATTGGGCCGAGTCACATGCTTATCGACGAGCAGAGTCTGAGTGGTTTCCGGCGACGGTGGACATGCTCTCTCCTTCTCAGGACGGGATAGTAGAACGGGGTTGTCATCACACTGCAGCGAGAGGAACGGCCCAGTTCCGATCCCGAAGATGAATAATACAGAATCTTAGTCATGCACGGTCTCAGCACACAGACCACTGAGTCGTCTACGCAAGACATATCCGGTACTAGGGTAGTCCTTATACGTAGTCAGCTTACTAGTCGACATATTATATTAATTCAAGTCTATAATATTAAGTCTATAACTTAATAATCTTATAATG
>CAVMBE010000110.1:0-75195 GCA_963674455.1 Lecanosticta acicola
TTTTCTTTCTTTCCCCCAACCGCAAAAGCAGTACTTGCAATCCTCTAACACATGCTTTCTTTTTTCTTGTCTTTTTCTTAGCTGGCCGCGCAAGAAATCCGCCTTCGACCTCGCTCGACGCGACGGCGCTGGTGCTGCCGACGAGACCAACGCCGACAAAGCCCTACAATGCATGACGCTGCCCATGTACGACACGGCGGAGCCGGAAACGACACACCTCGCCGACGTCACGGCCGTGCGGAATCCCGAAAGCTATGCGTGGTTCGCGTATGCCACGACGCTGCGGCTGGCGACGGAGTGAGTTTTTTTGCCATCACATCACCCCTTGGATCCCCAATTCCCCCAATTCCTTGCTTGCGGAATTTTTTTTTTTTTTTTCTTCTTCAAGAGAGATGCTGACTTAACTAACACTTTGTTTTTCCTTCTACTTCAAGACAGGATTACTCGTCCGGCGCCGCGCGGGCCCCGGGGAAGCCGTACGAGGGCGTCACGGCCGTCATTCCCGGGAACAAGCAGCGGGCTGCTGTGGTGGTGGTGATTCCTCCCCCTACGACGCTGGCGACTTTGATTCGCGTGAACAATAAGACGGAATCGTTGCGTTTGGATTTGCTTCCTCCGGGTCGTGTTTAGAGGTACTACTACTACTACTACTACTACTACTACTACTACTACTACTACTACTGTGATCGTTCGAGGCGGACGGATCCCGGGTGCCGGGAGGTATATCTCTCTCTCATATTAGAATCTTCTTCTAGAGCGGATCTCTTCTAGAGCGGATCTCTTTCTTTAGCAAAGCGGGCGGGCGGGTGGTATCTTCACGCAAGAAGACAGACAGACTGTAGCCAATATCCAAATCTCAAGCAACTTTTTTTTCTCTTTCTCCTACACCTCGAAACCTCTCTCTCTCTCCCACCTGATGATGATCATCCCTTCTTCTTGACTACCGCCCTCATTTCGCGCGCTTCTTCTCGAAAGCCCCATCCAACGTGCCCTGGCTGTGCTCTCGCTTATGTCCGCGCCGCGACGCCGCCTGCGGACTCTTGGGACTCTGCTTCGTTGCCTTCTTGGAACCCGCGCCACGGCCCTCCTCGCCGCCGCCGCCGCCGCCCTCTTCTTCAGTCCCATCCGCATCAGCATCATCGAAAGTGTCCAGTCCTCCCGGCCCACCATGTTCCCCAGCCGTGGGACCCTCGGCGGAGTCATCAAACGCCTGCTTCCACGACCCATCCAGCACTCGCGGATCGTCCCCGTACATCTTGACGTGATACGCCTGCTTCATGCCCTGAATGCAAATCTCGCGGCGCTCGTTGAAATCAAACATGGGCTTCGGATACAGCCGATGGCCGCCATCGCTTTCCGTCTCGGATCCATCGCCCCGGATGAGAACGCCGGCCTTTTTCTGGTCCTGGATCGGAGCCTTGTGGGGTTCGAAGATGTACTTGGCCGGCAGGGCCTGGAGTTCCGGGACGTATCGGCGGATGTAATCGCCGTTGCTGTCCCATTTCTTCCCAAAGGCAATGGGGCTGTAGCAGCGGTAGAACTGGGCGAAGAAGGCCGTGCAGCTGAGCCATTGCCAGTTGCCGATGTTGCACGCGGCTTCGTGGTCGAGGAGCAGCTCTTCGAAGACGTCGGCGCCGCGTTCCCAGGAAATGTACGCCCCGCCGCGGGTGAGGAAGCAGGCGACGGAGTGCCGCGCCAGGTGGTGGATCCAACCTTCCTGGCGGAGTTGGCGCATGATCGCGTCGATCCACGGGAATCCGGTCGTGCCGTCTCGCCACCGTTGGAACCAGACCTCTTTTTCCTCGTCGTCGACTTCGTACTCTCCCGTGACAATTTTCGTGCGCACGTTCACCTTGCTGGGTAAATGCCACGGCACAAAGCGGCAATGGCTGTTGTTATACGTTTGACCAAAGCTCCAACCCAGAGCAGCCTGGCAGGCGAAGTACATGTCTCGGAAGAGGAGCTGTCCCGTCAGACTTTCTGGTGGGCTGGAGCAGGGCTTTTTAGTCTTCTTGCGCTTTTCGATGAGCTCCTCGGTTTTATGGTAGAACTATCATGAAGACATCAGCGGGGCCATCGCAATCAAGAACTTGTGATACGTACGTAGCGGCAGCTCAGAGCACCGAAGTGCAGGTACGGAGAGGTCAGAAACGTCGATTGTGGCTCAAAGGCCGCGGGCGAAGTCTTCGGCTTCTCAAAGGTAGCAACGTAATCCTCGTCGCCAAACATGGCATCCAGGGCCTTCAAGACGACACTCTCGCCGCCTTTATGAGGTGTTGTGGCAGATGGCATGCCCAATTCCCCCGTCGAGGGTGGCGCGTAGTCTCCCTTGGGACCAGCAATGCCAGAGCTGTACGATCTCTCTTGTCCATCACGATGGTTCTCGTTGAAGTCCGGTTTCGGGTCGGGTTGTGTCTGTTCGATCTCGTCCAGTTTCATGTCCCCCGGATCCGGGAGAGATGTAGGCGTTGCCACTGGCGCGGCGATCTCCCCAACCTTGGCCCCGGCCGCCTGGAGCTGCGTGCTGCTCATCGTAGGCTTGCCACCATTTGCCTTGACGATCTCATCGCTGTCCCAGAGCGTGCGACCAGACTTGACGATGACCTGGACGCCAGCTTTCTTCGCCATCTCCATGACCTCGTGGTCGCGATCCCGGGCATAGGCATCGGTGTCCTTCTCAAACACGAGATGCGAGATCTTCCACGCCTTGAACAGCTTCGGCAACAGCGTGAGCGCCGGCTCTCGCATGACGAATAATTTGCTCTTCTTGTTGAGCTTCGTGATGCTCTTGGAGAGATCATTCTGGCAGTCCATCAGGAATTGGAATCGATTGACTCCGACCCTGGCGCGGTAAACATCTAGACACCAGCAGTTGATGGTCAGCACCCGGGTCTGGGAATGGTGTTCGGCATCACCGTACAATGACTGTCCCAACACCAGATTGGGTACAGCACTTCTGGCTTGAGGTCCAGTGCCGCTTTGAGCGCGGGATTGTCATGGAGCCGTAAGTCGGTTCGAAACCTGTGGCACATCAGCACACGGGGCTAGAATGGCTCGCGCACAAGGGATAGGAGGTGGAGTACCAGTAAATGACGCGAGGCTTGGACATGTTGTGGCAGTTGTGAGAAGGATGTCGTGAGGTCTAAGGTACGGATTGTAGCAAGGCAAAGAGATGCTGCAAAGAGATGCAAGGGCCAAGGAAACCAGCCATTCACCCCACACCCCGTTTCCCACACACACAGACACAGTAACTGGTACGCATTGTTATTGGTTTGCGTAGGAGGCAACTCGACTCGGCAAGGTTCAAGGCGCTGCAGTCTGCAGTGACGTCCTGTGTCCAAGATCTCGGAGATCGGGGAAGTGGGTCCATCTTGCATGTCCGGCGATGATTGGCTGTGTGGATCGCAATGGAAGTTAAGGTATAGTATGCGGTTACGGGCTTGTTTTGCAAATTCAAAGGGGCTCCCATCTTTAAAGAGGTGCCGCTTTTCCACTGTACGATATGTACAAGAAGCTGAAATTGATCTCTGCTCGGGATCGTTCGACAATGGCTGGGTCATTCCGCGTTCTGCAACACTCTTCACGTCGCCTTCCCCTGCCCTCAAAAGCGCGATGCCTGACGCGGTTACCGGGCGGTCTTTCATCTGCTCTGTTGCCAGCGTCTTTGCAATTCCTGTGCTCTCCTCGCTGCTTCTGCTCTTTGTGCAAGCTGGGCCTGCGCTTGGCTTTCTGCATAGTCGGGCAATTCGTCATCCATCGAATTGCTTTCCCCCGGTGAGGCACCGCTCAGCCACAATTCGATCTCGTCCATGTTGGCATTGATTCTTCCGAATCTGGCGCGGTCCTCAACCTCTTGTTGCTGGCACAACTGCGATCCTTGAGGCAACTGGGCAAGCTGCTGCAAGGCGTACATGGTCGTCGGTGTCTCTTGGATCGGCGAGATTACTTGTACTGCTTCCGACCGCTGCATTCGTTGTCGGCCGCTATGCTGTGAAGAGTCTCCCAGTGATGATTCTGATGAACAGCTCGAGTTTCGATATACCTGCTCTTGCCCCAGACCCGCAGTCGCTTGCACGAACAAATGAAACTCCTCCTCGTCCATGAAGGTCGCATCGGCTATATTACTTGTACTGTGTGGCCTTCTCCGACCAGCAGGGGGATATGTAGGCGACCTTGGAAGTAGGAGCGTCGCGCCCTCACTCGCGTCCGGCTGATCTTGTCGCCAGAAACCCGGGGTGTTGGGTTGGCTGACCGCTCGAGGAACTCGCTGAAGCTGATTCGGGGTCCTGATGCAACTGGAATGGTCTTCAAAGGGGCTTCTCTGAGGATACAGGAAGGTTTGGTCCATGTCGCTCTCTTGCGCGTCGATCGCTGCTTCGCTATTTGGATCTTGAAGACGCGCCGGTCGCCGGTTCTGTCTGCTGGACGTAGACCGCTGATAGGTGCCACGAGCAGTGGAGCGACGCCGCGTCGCGAACAGTGGTTCGGGTGCAAGATGCACTGAAGCTTCCATCGGCTGCCAGTCCGGCTTCAGAGAGTGCGCAAATTCGTTTTCCCAGAGATTCGGCGATACTGGACTGGCACGGCAGACTGGTCTGGCTCTCCTGGGAGGTGCGCGTCGATTGAGGGGCTCGAATTGCTCATAGGACGGATCACAGAAGTATTCGTCCCGGCTCTGCTGGTTTAAATCCATACAGCTCGTAGTCACCAGCTTCAGGCCGGGAAACGGGCGCGCCGACGCTTGGACGGGAGGCATTAAGGGTTCAATTGGAGATATAGGGTCGAAATGGAAGTGTGGGCGCCGATACTGGCGGGAGGAGCATAGCTGCATGGTCAATCTCCACAAAAAAGAGAAGGCAGACACGCACCGAAAAGCGTGGTTGCTCGGGCACCGCGCATTCGATAGCGCAGGATAATGCAATTATGAAGGACCGCGTTACCCCGTCTGTGCCGTACGAGAGGCGAAGAGTCCGAGAATGGCAGAAGTGGCTTGAGATGCCGCCAGTTTGACTGATGGACGCTGCGGGCGCCTAGCGTGGCGACCTACTATTCTTGCCAGCGGATATGAGATGAGTGAGCTTGGGATGCGCCGTTCCGGCTGCGGACCGTAGGAGTGCTTCTGCCATGACCAGGCGATTTCGCGATGCTGTAGGGAGCGGCTGGGCCCACCGGCGGAGGCCTAAGGAATGGGATGACCCTGTACGCTGATCGCTACGAGGCGACGGATGGGACGGGCAGAGACCATGGAGGAAAATAGCAACTGGCACTGGGGCGGAGCAGCGCGATCCCCCGTATTCGCAAGGGCCGAGCCAGACCGTCCCATGCCGCGAACCTAGTAGTGATACGCTTATTAGCGCATCGTATCTCGTTTTTGATGATACATTACCTTCTTGCAAAGCGTCTTCTAAGCAGTGGAATCCTGCCAAGTCTGCCAGACAGGCCGTCGATGTTGTTGCCGGCGTCAATTAATGAGTGCACGGTTCGAGAAGGTGTGCATCTAGGCCTTGCAATCCCACTGCGCATGTTGCAGGAGCGAAGCGACGCCGCAAAGGAGCCATGTTGTTGTTGGCACGACCTACCTTAGCCTAGTGGAAGAGGATGAGAGGATCGCCGTGCCGTCATGTCTAAAAAAAGAAACCGCCCCGACCTCACACCCTTCTTCCAATGTCTGTGTCCTTCGCCTTGGCGTGCTCCGCTGACATGCAATATAAGAATCAGGACAAGACCAGATGCCCTCTGACTGCACAATATCGCTGGCACCTCGGACCGAGCTTTCACTAGAAAGACCTTGTGTTAGAATGCTTGTACAGAATGTACAGAAAGCGAGACCTGGAAACGGTTCCGCGCACATCACGAAGCTAATGCTGGATGCAGACGCTCTCCGAGGCGATGCTTGACCGCCATCGTCGGCAAGAGGTACCTCTAGAAAAGGCGGGCGATAATGCAGCGGAGTCCGGCGCAGTCTCCTACAACTCCTCATGGTCGGCACCCTGGCGATCTGGAGAGGCAGCTTCGCTGTTGGCGTCCTAATCGTCGTCGTCGTCGTCGCCGTCGTCGTCGTCTTCATCTTCCTCACTGCCGGTCTCGTCTTCCTCCTCTTCTGCAATGTCTTCTCCGGAACCAGTGCCGTCCAAGTCCATCTCCATGTCCTCGTCAGTACTGTTCTGCGCGACCAGTGCATCACGTCCGTTGGGCTCAAACCCTGTCTTGAGCTCGTTCAACTCGGTCGTAAGGACTTGCTGCATTGCAGAGTCTGCTCCTTCGACGATCTCATCGATCTGGCGCCGGATGGCACGCTCTTCTCGGGGCATTCGACTTTCGCTCGTCTTGTTCACGCCAACGACAGTCAAATAGTCTCGTTGCACTATGATCGAGATTAGCGAGCCCGTATCGCCGGGGGTTGGAAGGACTCCGTCATCATCACATGGACTTACTTGAGACATAGACCTCATCCGCCTTGTCAAGCATGGTCTTCTTGATGGACTCGCACAGTTTGAGCAGTTTTTTTCTTACCGCTGCGGCCGCGTTTTGAAACATGTGTTCCCGTTGTTTTGCAACGTGATCATTTACGGCGTTCTTCATGCGCACAAAAACGCCAGGACCGCGCTGTTCGGCGCACCACTCGTATCTAATGGCAGGTCAGTCGCATATCTCTCCGGCACGAAATTTGAGCTTACGTGGGCGACATGATCTCTGCGATGAAGGGCGTAAACTCGCGATTGAGCTCACGTTGGCCTTCGTTGAGTGACTGCGTAGCGACGTTCGTGAGGTCTTTGAAGATGGCTGAATACGCTTCCAGCTGTCCTCCCAACATGGCGACTCGTGCCAGTCCGTGGCCCTTGTCGCGACTTCGCTGCTCCACTGCATTGTGGAAGTTCTTCAGCACGCTTCCGACAGACTTGGAGAAAGCCTGTAGGATGTGAGGAAGTCTGCGCTGGAAGGACTTTTCCCAATTGGTGGCAACTACAACAAGGTCAGCGTGAGCTCCAGCTCAGATGTGGATCTCATCATTCCACGCACTCTGTTTGTAGATCGGTTCTGTGAGCTCAGCATTGAAGTCGCGAGCCCCTGAAGCACCAGCGAACACGCCATTTCGCTTGACAGTGGCTCTGTATGTGGACCACAGAAGCCCACCTTCGTCTTTACGGGCACCCCAACCAGTAGCAGTTCCCACAGCGTCATTGGCAGCAGCCTGAACTGCGGAGGGGAACTTCGATAGAGCCTTTTCGAGCTCCTTCAACGTCCGGGATAGGAAAGATTTCTCAGCATCCCTCTGTTGTGCTGTGAGCTTGATGCCGCTGCCATTGTCGGATGCCCATAGGCCAAGTGAAGTCAGCAATTACTTCAAACTATTAAGGAATCGTCGGCAGCCCGCTTGGCGGCCCTTCACCGTCAGCTTCTTGCAGTGCGCTCGTAGTTGCGGAATCTCGGTTTGCTCAGCTTCAGTGAAACCGGGAACCTCGCTGTCCTTTTGCATTCTTCCAGACAACTTCTGGTAGGCACGACTGCTGACGCAGAACACTGGCAGGCTGCGAGCCACCTCGTCGTAGTCTCGAATGTCATTTTCGGGGTTGAAGTTATCAGGGTCTTCTTCTTCAGCTGCTTCGAGATCCAATTCTGTGATCATGGTCAGCGATTGATCTCTCAGAAGCTCATGGGGCTTTTCCGTATCCTGTCGCACCTCTGATTCCGCTTGCGAAGTCCTGTTGAATCGCAGATTTTGAATACTCGTTACGGCCAGCAATACAAAGACTGCTCTTTTTGGCTGAGATCTGGTCTTCTTCGTCACCGAGGCTGTCCAGCTCGTCCCGTAGCTGCCGGATGCGAGCATCAATGCTGCGCTTCTCTCGCCGGCCTTCTTTCTCGACTTGTTTTAACTCATCCAGCTTCTGCTCAATATCGGCCTCCGTCAGAGGCTCGGAACTATTATCAGCGCAGGGTTCATCTTCTATATCTTCTTCGTCCTCATGATAGTCCTCGTCTCCGTTGTCCGAATCGATCGCACGTCGGCGACGGCGTTTGTTTGCGGTATTAGAGGAGGACGAAGAAGATCTCTTGCGCTTCTTATGACTCGGACGGTAGACAGTCTTGCCTGCTGCGAGATCTTCAGACAGGGTCTCCCACGTCTCGATCTCGTCGTCCACTTGCTGCATGACTTCTTCATGATCCTCTTTGCTAGCTTTCGCATTCTTCATTTCTCGTAGAAGTGGGCTCTTCCTGTTGGAGATGTCGACTAGCTTCTCCTCGAGCTCGTCCATACCCTCCCCGAGATCGAGACTGTCCATCGCCTCCGTGTACGAAATATCGTCTGTCTTGCTGCAGATGAAAGTCACTGCTGAGTAAGTGCCGTCGTACTTAAGCTGTCGCTTGAAGCTGTCTCCAAGGAGGGTCTTTGCAGCCTTGTCATCAACCGCGCGGGTGATAGGTGCAACAATCCAAAGGCCTGTACATTGCTTCATGTAACCTTCAGCGACGGCAGCCCTGGCTGCATTCTGATCGGAGACTCCTGGCAGATCGACAATGACTGCGCCTGTGGACAATGCCTCCGCCTTGGTGTATATTTTTACCACCTTGATTAGTGGCCAGTACTCAAATTCGCGCTTGATCTTCTTGCTCTTCTTCTCGCCTGTCTTGTTAGAAGTCTTCTGCTTCTCGGTGATTTTCTCCTTGGAATCGACGTAATGCCGCAGTCGGACGTTGAACGCCATCGGGTCGCGTTGAGCAATCTTTTGGACCTGTCCCAGAACCCGCTCGACGTGCTTCACTTTCATCAGTGAGTCCACGTCGCTCGCTTGTAGCATTTCTCGCGTGTGTCTATGATATACGGCACGAATCTTTGCGTAAGCAATGCTCTGGAAGCGGTTTGATCAGCAGACGGTCAACCCATCGAATGATCCTGTCGCTCAGTGATATACGTACAGCTTCAGAATCCGGATTGGAGATTTCCTTCGAGAAATTGTTGTTGTCATCAAAGATTTCGCTAAAGAGTATCCGCAGTTCCCTCTTCCAGTCCTCTGGCTTTATGAACTCGATCTCCGCCCGATACTTTGCGTTAGGATTCTCAGAGTTGTTGTAGGACATTTCGGTCACAACGGCCGTGCATGCCCTCATGCAATTCGTGGGCACAAGTCGCTCCTCTTCCAGCACGGCGTTGATGACAGAACTCTTGCCGGCACCTACGTGAGAAGGGATTAGAACTGTACACAAAGTTGGGCGAAAGTGAACAGACCTGTGTTTCCCACAACACCAACAACAGTGCGAGACTTTATGGCTTCCTTCCGAACGTTCTCAATCTGTGTCAGCCAGTTTTGGGCGTCCGCACTATCTTTCAAGCCTTTCAGAGGTGCCTCGATTTCGGCAAGAACTTTCAGACCTGCTGCGACACCAGCCTCGAGCCTCTCAGGCGTCGTCTCGTTGGCCAAATGCCTGCAGAGGTAGGCCCCGAACCTTCTGCTCTGGCTCCTCGCCCTGGGATTCTGCAAAAGGATTGTCATGATCGCGTGGTTGGTATGCTTGAGCTTCAGCCCCGTTCTCATCGAGTTGTGGTTCATTCTTGGTGACTTGATCCTGCCTAATTGGATTCTGGATTACCGAAGCTTCAGGCTCGAGACGTGAACTGGCTGGAATGGTCTGAGCTACATGTACCGGCGATGTCCTGTGGCGGAGCTCGTCGATCTCCGGTTTGGTAGCCAGAGTACCTGTCGCAGTATGGATAGCCGAGGTCGCTCGAGGGGTGCAAACTGGGGGTTGCGGAACTTGGTCCTTGCTCTTCGGAGGTGTGGCCTTGGGTCGGTCATCGTGCGATCCTTGAGGAGGCGCTTTTTGTTGGCGGTTGACGGACTGCAGAGGCGTTCTAGACTTTGCTGGCAGCGGCTCTGCTTGGCCGTTGACGGCGGTAAGCAGCACGAGCTGGTCCTTCATTGGCAGATCCGCCATCTTCGTATCGTCATTTAGGACCAGGTCACCGCATCTCAGAGCGATGGGCAGGTCGTCGATTTCGCACTTGGCACGGTAAGCACCCAAGATGAGGGCAGTGGCAAGCCTCTGATTTCCCTTTATCCACACAAAGTCGGCGTCGATGCGCGTGTCGCCGGGCTGATGAGGCACGTTGTGTCTTAGGATGGCGATGTAGAGACGACCGGGCTTGGCGAGGACCTCTTTGAAGTCTGGCGCAGCTTTGGGGAGCAATGCCGTTGCGATGTCGCGCAGTGACTCTGCGTCGGTTGCGGACATTTTGCACGCGTCGTGGGGTCAGCGTGCAGGCCCCTCTGAGGAACCTTAAGGTACCTTAAGGTATGGATGAGGAAGCCGCCCACACGCGCGGAAAGTGCGAGTGTCGAGCGCATTTGCGAAATGTTGGGAAAGAACGACTTGTGGACGCATTGGGTGTGGTATTGCCTCGACGCGTCTGCCGAACACGCTAGTGTCCCCCACTGCCGAGACTCGGCGGGGCTCGCAACGTGCCTGTCACCTTGTCACGTGCAGCCCCAGCTGTCTCCGCCAACGACCAGTTTCGTTCCGTTTTCTGCCATCTCTTCGTTGCCAGCATCTGCTTCGTTTCCCACGTATGCCACCCTTCCACATTCGCGCAGTGCGATCAGCACGATGCTGTTCAACAGCCTCGAAACGCCCTCCGCCGCCCAAACCTCCTGCTTACGAGCGGCCAACGCAGAGAACGTCACGACAGCCTCAAGATGTAGACGCGGCTAATCAAGCTGTCAAACCTGATCGATCAGATCCACGTTACAAGGCTTTGAACCGCCGTTTCTTGGCCTTGATGGTCTCGGCTCCCATCGCTCTCGTGCTTTCGTGGGAGCTGTGGCAGCGACGCTTCATGGGGAAAGAAGTAAAGACAAGACCGGATCCACAACAAAGCGCGCCTGAAGAAAGATGACTTTGGGGGATGTCTGGCTGTACTCTTGAGTCTATTCTATCAACGCTAAGCTAGAACTCGATGGGGGACGGGACAATATGCGAGTCTACCAAGCGGAATGCCCTCCGTCGATTCGTAGGTCACTACCGGTCATGAAGGAGCTGGCATCACTGATCAGGAATACCGCGGCACCTCTGTATTCATGCGGATAACTCAATTTGCCGAGCATGTTCTGAATGGGCCAGTCCCTCCTCCTCTCAGGGTATTGTTCGAACAGCGCCTCCACCATTGCGGTTACAATGTATCCGGGAGAGATGGTATTCACACGGATTCCATGAGTACCCCACTCGGACGCCAGGTTGCGCGCAAGCTGGATAACGCCAGCTTTGGACGCATTGTATGCCGGACAGATCAGACCCTGAACAATATCAGCTTCGGAGATGAACGGCAACAGGACTTTCATCTTCTGCCTTACCCTGTTGGCCACCGAGCCACTCATGGAAGCAATCATCGCGATGCTTCCGCCTCGACCATGTCTGATCATCTCCTTCGCAACAGCCTGCGCGGTCATGAAGACGCCTGTAATGTTAACCTCGAACATCGTGTTGGCATCCTTCTGCGTGTACTCCTACCATTAGAAAAGCAAAGTCAGCCTATACTCGCACGAAGTGGAACATACAGAAGACCGTGTTCAAAGAACAATGCGCTAATGCTTTGGCGAAGCCTACCAGGGCTGGTGTTTCCTGTTGGATTCCTGCTGCAGCAATCAAGCCGTCAAGCTTGCCTTGTGCGTCCGAAATGCTTCGAACAATCTCGTTCAATGCTGGCACGTCTCTTACGTCGATTTGGCGGTAGTGTAGCGTCGTACCTGCAGTACCTCGTCAGGCTCTGGACCAAAACCATTATGCGCACGACAACCCACCGAGCTCTTCTGCAGCGCGCTGCTGCACTCTATAGAAATCCGGACTGGGCTCGGACAACCTGTCAAGAGCATACACCGTCGCGCCGGCCTCGAGAAGAGCCTCTACCTGTACAAGACCCAGACCTCTCGCTGCGCCGGTCACGAGGACTACCTTGTCGTTCAAGTTGAATTCGGGCAATCGTCTCGTGGTTCCAAGGAATGATCCTGACTTGGAATTATCCTTCAGAGCAGAGGCTTCTTCTCTTGGTGGATCCGGCGGTCCTCGGCCTGCGATGGGAGGATTGCCCTGTGGCGGATCGTGGAGGTCGTGCTTCTTGCGGCATTGCAGGAGGGGTAGTGTTCGTGGAGCAATCCTAGCGGAGCGGAATGCTCGTGGAGCTGTACGAAGAAGTGAGGCCATGATGATTTCCTTGGTCTGGTCAACAGCAAGCTCAACTGCTGGGACCTAGTAATCTGCGGCACAGTTGAGTGAAAATTGGGCTACGACGTCGCGAGAGAGCAACTGAGGATGGAAGAAGTATCAGGACGACTACGAGAGTATCTTGTAAGGGCAGCTTACGCGCCAGGAACCGGCGTAGACAACCCAAGCAGAGGGTGCGCCCTCGCATTGAGTTCACGTTGGAGCTGCTTTCCGCCGGTTCTAGAAAGTCAAGCGGTACCTCATGCCTGTTTGCCGCCCGCGTGCAGCTGATAGCTCCAACAGCGTGAGCCCCAGCCCCACCGAAGAGCCATCGCGGGGATGTGTGGGAAAGTTGCTCGCCCGGATTTCCTTTTGAGGACTTCCCGAATCCTAGGATTCCCGAGTTGAGAATGGCTCACGCGTCTCGTCGTTGAAGTGGCATGGAGCAAACCGGACGAACATTTCGCAACGCAAGGTCACTCCGATACTCGCACATGCTGTGATAGCCTACCGTGATGACAGGGCCGTTCCAAGCCAGACTAAAAGAACGACTTGATCGAAGCGTCGAGATGGGAGCCAACGAGTTCATTAACAACAATACACTGCGTGATTTGCCAGTCCGATCTAAGTACCAGGCGTTCACCGAAGAAACGTACGCCTTGTGGCTTGCGTTGCTGTGGAGTCCTCTACTCTCGCCCTCCGCCAGGCCCTCTACCACTTGAGCCGTACCTGTATCTACTCCGGGACAACATAAAGGCCAATTGCTTAGGAGTGGTCAGTCTTGATCGAAGCTCTGCGATCCTCAAGGGAATATCACTTACGGCACGGATTATAGTCCTGGAAGTAGTTGATTGCGCCGTCAATGGCATGCATCCAAATCGCAATCACCTCATTGCTCGGGCAGTCAAATGAAGCAATATCATAAGTATTGCCTGGCTGCATCGCGAACTGGCCAAAATCAGTCGTGACTTTGGGCGACGATGCAAAAGTCGTCGAATTAGAAGCCGGGCCCGAGAGCTGCGCGAATTGGAAAACTCCTGGAGCGGTGTAGGCGTATGAAGAGGTTTGCAATTGCGCCTGCTTGGGGAACAGGAACTTCACTTTGCAGGTCCTGCCTTTGGCCTTAACAGGGATGTCGAAGTTGAAGATCGATGAGACGGTTCCCCCAGCGATACCATTGTATTGGGTGCCCTGGCATGTGTTGGGCTGAGCCGAGTCAATGGGAATAATGAGATGCGGGTATTCGAAGTCATCTGGAAGGTCTGCTGGGCACTCCGAAGGTGTCGGGGCGGGAGCTGGCGATGGTGGAGCGGGCGCTGGTGCAGCGCAGTTGTCTGCCTTTAGCCAGACAGAAACGCAGCCTTGCTGATTGTCGACCGGTCTACAGGAAGAATTAGGACGCTGCCGCCTTTCAAACCTTGGTCTACGCTTACTTGTTGTATACGTTGTAGCCGCCGTTGTCCCCCGTCGGGCCTACGAGCATCGAGACAAGTTAGCGAGCACTGCATCTCACGTGGCACCGGAAGCAGTTGAAGCCAGGGCTCAGGGAGTAACTGACAAGCATAGAACTCGGTTTTGTCGTCCAGCGCAAGCGAGCCATTTGTGCCAACGGACCAGCCTGGTGTTGGAGTCGCTCCCACATCGCACTGCCATTGACCTGTCGGGGCAGTGATGACGCAGCCGCGGCCATTGGAGTCCGTCAATCCTGTTCCTCATCAGCACTCATTCGGAGGAATCTGCGATGTCGCTCACCTCCGTTGCTTCCAAAGCAGTATTGGCCCTCGTCTCTGTAAGGAAACACGGTATCAGCATCCCTGATCTCAGACCGATTGAGAGACAGCCGAGTACCTACAGTCCCGGCTGGTTCAAGCGGTTCTGTCCGTCGCTCAGCTGGCCGACCGTCGAACCTGGTCCATCAGGCGCTGACGCATGGAAGCAACTGACCCGATCAGCAACTCTGACCACTTGGAGAGGCCACACTACTTACCAGCCCGTGTCTCTTGGTACAGTCAGAGCCAAAGCCCGAGAGGCCGATGCCAAGCTGGCAATCACGAAGAAGAACATATCTGTGCCTGGATGTCGGTCGAATCTCTCGCAAATACAAGAAGTTGGAATGAGATGTGAGGAGGGAGAACTAGGCCATTTGAAATACAACGTTTGGAGAGAGATGAAGTCTTACCAGTGGCTTGGGCTGTACACTGGAATGAGAGGGTTGTTTTCCTTTGATGACACACCTTCGTATCTCCCAGCGTTACCGGCACTTTCGATGAGATCGTCATTCCAATGAAGCGGGTGGTCCCAGGACAGGAACATTTGATGTGTGCCACGACGGCGTCTCGGGTACGACTACATTGGCTTTGATACCAGCTTCCCTGGACATTTTCCTCCCGCATTGGAATCTCAACTTCCACCTCACTTCCCTTGCTGCATCTCTCATTTTGTCGCTGCTCTCTCCTCAAGGACTTATTCTGGTTTTGCACACGACATCGCTCTGTGCCGTTTCTTTCATTGCATTCCGGATGCTCGAGAGGACCAATTTACCTCGACGCCGTCTTGGACTGGCTATCTGGTTTTGAAGCTCCTTCCTAATCTGGCAAGGAGTCCACCGTGAATCAACAGCAGGGCTGGGCAGCATCCTCGGTCATGCAAATGCAAGTAGTATCGGTGCTTCTGTGAACAAAAACCCATTAATATCTTAGGTTCATGCTAACGATATATGTACTTGTTCAAAAACTTACTTGTACTTGAGGTAAGCCTCATCCTGACCCACAGGGCAGATCTTGTTGCATCCGCTCGTCTGCTTCACGCAGTTCGGACCGTAGATCTGAGGCACTTTTTCGTTCATCACGCAGCCCCACGCGCCTTGCGCTTGACAGTGTTCAAGATCGGTGCCGTGGCATTGGCCGCCGACATAATAGCGTTTATGTGTTGCTGCCGTTACGGAGACGACGAGAGTGACGATCGATAGGATAGAGATCTGCATGATTGCTGTGAGGTATGTATGTATGTACACTGAGCTGTTGATGATGATGAGGGCGAAAGAGGCGACTGGATTTATTCATACTTTCTCTTAAACAGAGAATAGCAATGGTTACAACTAATGAGAGCTATCGGATAGTAATTTTAAGATTCGAGCGAAATGTACCCGTAGCGTGCATCCATACCACGCCGAAATACCGTTAGTAGCCCGGCGAGCGCTGTCCTGTCCCGGCGGCGTAGGAGTAGTATGCCGTTCGGGGGCACACGTGAGCGGAAAGACACCTGCCACCTACTACCTACTATCTACTACCTACTACCTACCGCACCTACTACATACTACATACTACATACTACATACTACTACACACTACTACATACTACTACTTACTACTACGTACTAGGTACTTACTCCTACCTCCGGCGGCTCTCCGAGTCTCCGGCGGCTCTTCGAGGGCTTTTCGGGGAGCTTCCTACTACGTGGTAACTTCTTACTAAGGGAGACCCCCAGGACCCCCCTTCACATTGATTATATCAAACGCTACATGAGGCTTAGAGGGTCTTCTCGTCGCTACGCTATAGTCCTCCGCAAGCTTCGGAATAACCAACGCTCCTCGTCGACCCTCACCGCCTGCCCTTCGCTCAAGGAGAGGATCAGTAGACCCGACGGGAAAATCTCCTGTCGACTTGAGAATAATGTGCAAGTGTCAACAGCGAAAGGCGCCGTCAGGTTCCCAATACCTGCAGCATTTTTCGTCAACCGTGTGAGTATGTTGGAGCGAACTTGGAAGTCACCTCATCATTCTTTATGTGTTTCAGCTGGCTCGGAACAGACTAGCGTTTCGTCCACCAAGGCGTACCTAACAACGAGCGGTTCCCAGTTCGTCTATTATACATTCTCTTTCTCGACTTCATCTCTTTCGTGTCCACAGAATGGATGTCTCAGGGCGCTGCAATTCATGAACCGGTCAGCTTTCGAGATTTTCAGAGGTGTTAGCGGCATGCTGTTCTTTCAGCACTGCTAACGAGAGCACACGGCCAAGTTATCTCCCCACCACCTGGCAACACATTACACCCGCAATCAACACTCATTCCACACCAACAAACATCTGCTGCGGATGCTGCTTGTCTCCTGGTCTGTCTGTCTCACCAAGTACCAACCCATCATCCACACACCACGACATCCTTTAGTAATCGTCCCCGGAACCATCGGCATCGCGTCATACAGAGGCTCGGCATAGCGCACCCGTGAACCACAGGACGGAGCCGGAGCAGACTGTAGGTCTTAGAAGTAGTAGAAGAAGAAGAAGAAATGATGAAACGCAATGCAATCTCTCTCTCCGATCTTCACTTTCCCGCTTACATATCCCGCATTCAAGAAGTATTGAGAGTTGATTTCCAAAGCCATAACCTCCCACAATCCGACGAACGACAGCTACACATTGCACCGCAACCATGACTTGGGAACTCGCAGATCAGTACAGCAACTTCCATCTAATCGTGAGTCAAACGCGGAGAGAGAGAAGAGGCCCCAAGTCCCGAATTGCTCTGTTTCGTGCTGATGGATAGATGCGGCTCGACAGGTGCAACCATCGGATCTCAAGCTCCATCCCCCGGAATCCTACCTCTTCATCCAGGATGGCCTCATCATTTCTTGCGGCGTGCTCTACGCCATGTGCTATCTCTTCTACATGGCACGGACATACAAGGACAAGACATTGTCCGGCTCCGTGGAATTCCTGTAGGTCCCCCGGGACCGTCTCTCCCATCCGGCTTCCTGTTCCTCAGGCCAAAAAACACATTGCTGACGTTGACTGACGTTGATGATGCAAGTTGCGGCACCATGGCCTATGAGATCTACTATGCGTTCGTGACCACTTCGACCACATTCGAAAGGGTTTGCTTCTTGGTCTGGTTTGCACTTGATGCCAGCTTTGCCGCAGTCGCGGTCTTGGCGGCCTATCCTCCCGAGAAGCGAAGAGTTGTTGCGACCCGACTCGTTGCGGGCATCTTGGCTGGCGTGGCCTTCCTCCATGTCCTCTGTCAATACTTTCCCGACGAACGCGAGCAGGTGACGGCTTACTGGACTGGACTGATTCTCCAGGCACCCATCGGATGGGGATCTGTCTACCTGCTCCTTCAACGTGGAGATACCAAAGGCCAGTCCCTTGAAATCTGGTAAGAGCACACGTTCCAAACCATGTGACGGGCTTTGTTCTAACTCCGACCAGGGTAACGAGATTCCTAGGCTGTGTGACGGCTTATTCTGTCTTCTTCTGGCGCTATCTCAACTGCCCGGAGAATTGGCCGTACGTTGGCTCCTTCTGGAGCATCGCGACGATTGTCATCACGATGATACCGGAGGTCGCTTATCCCTTCATCTACCTCCATGTTCACAAGAAGCAGAAAAGCAAGGTGGAATGAGAGCCTCAGCGATCATACTTTCTGCAAATCATCGCCTCTGCCTTCGTTTCTCTTCATCACTCCTCTAGAGGAAATCTGCTTCTCTCTCGGAATGCTCTTGTTGATCCATGTATAGTTCGGATCCGGTCCAAGGTCTGCATTAATGTACGAAACACCGGTTGACGGCGTTAACAAGGTCATAACATATTCAATGCATGGGGAGGAGAGGGCCTGTCTCATCCAGTCAGTCCCTCTTCTTTAAAATGTACTCTCCGGCAGAGGTACAGCGAGAGCTATTTACGCCTGGAGGGTCATCCTCTCGTCCTTTTGATATGAGTCTTCGTCTTGTTCTTCATTCTCGCCGCTTGCTGCTGCATTCTCGATATAAAGTGTATGGTCATTCTTTGGCTCTTCCATTGTTCGAAGCAGGAGCAGTGGAGTATAAGGATTGGATGAGCAAACTAGCAGAGACGAATTGTATAGACGCTTGCCTCCTTCCATGGCTAATGGGGTACAGAAGCATTGCATTCTGCGGTTACAGTGTGCGCTCTCTGTCACGACCTCTAGATCTTCGTCCAAGCACCCGCGAGTTATGCTGCACTCCAGATTGAATCGCGTGGACAGGTTTGGAGATGGTCGGTTGGATTACCAAATCCGATATCGTGCATTCGCAAGACGAAGACACGATGTCAGTAGTCGCTCACGTTGGCCAAGATATCCATTCTCCCACAGAACATGCTATCGAAATTTCGCGCTCTTTGCCAGTTACTCGATGACGACCATACAGGACGGGCTTGGATTGTTATGGGTTCCAAGCTTGACCGCCCAACTTGGCTTGCCAGCTTCTTTTCCGCCAGGAAATACGTCAATCACCAGGCAAGGGCTGCATGGGGACCCACTTCTGGAGCACTTCTGGAGAAGAAGGTGCAGTCACGTTCAGCTAGCCAGCTCTTTCTGCCCAGCCTTCATCGTCCGAGGTGTCTGGCTCTTGCGAAGGTCCCGTCCGTTTCCAGCTTCGCAAGAGATACGCTTGAGTTCGGGAGGTGAATTTCAGGTCGGAGCCGTGATGTCCCGAGTCTTCGTATTCATTGGTGGTAGTCCAGTGGGTGATCTGAAAGGGTGACGGCTCCGAAAGACGTTGACTTACCTTGTCGTGATCCGCAGTTTGACCGGCCTGCGAAAATCGGGGATGACGTCGGCGAGGCTAGTGCATGCCCATGATGCTGGACCGGAGCTCTTCATCGCCGGCGGAAGATGATTCGGTTCGTCCGTGGAAGAGTCGCTGTACACAATACGTGCAAACGTATACCGTGGAGGAGAGCGGTCAAGTCGCGTGTGCATCCACGGACTGATGATCTTCAAACGAAGGCGTTGCTGCGCCACCACCGCCACAGCAAATTCCAAGGTTCTGCAAGGTCATTGCCAGCATGGGTGTGGCGGACAAGGTTCACGGCTTGTGGGACCGTCACACGCATTGTCGATCAGCTTCCGACCTCATCTTCTGTGCTGTCCGCTGTCCGCTGTCCTCTTCCAACAAAGCCCAGTTCGGGTCGCCGACGTGCAGCGCTAGGACCCTGTTCGCGCGAAGAACAGGTACATTGGACTCCATCGCCAACGTCACAAGACGCTGCTGGACACGAGATGGCTTCGGCGAGAGGACGGGAGGCAGTTGGCATGATGGTGAGGTGCAGCAGACGGATGGGATGGTGATGTCGGTTGAGGGCAGATGACAGGGGATGCAACAAGGTGGGAGGTGAATTTCTCGTTCGCGAGGAACGCCTTCCCACAGTTCCTGGAACAGCAGCAAGGTCCTGTTGATTGTTTGCGTCACGTTGACGGTGTGTAACATTACTTTCCCAATCCGTCCACAGCAACTGCGCTCCAGCTCGCACCAAACAACTAAAAGAGTCTCCGCTCTTCCTTCCTCGCGACTTGCACTTCCCCAACTTCGCTACACCACAGCAATACCAGAAACAGCTCCACGCACTCGCGATATTCAAACATCAGTGCACCCAGAGAACCTCTCACAACACACGAGACAACATCCACCAAGACTCTCACACTCGAGTCCGTCAACCACGAAACCGTCACCATGGGCGCCCTTGTTTCTTGCTTCGGTACGCCATGCCTGCCGCTGCCTGCCAGCCAGCCAGCTATTAACACTGCCGCCGCCGCCGCTGCTGCTGCTGTCGCGGCGACTTCACAAACAACCACACGAGCGCATATGCTAACCGTGATCCAGAGAGCGTCGTCCACGCGATTACGGCCTGCTTCATGGCCGTCGTCAACGCCATTGGTATGTCCACATCACTCGTCGAACAGCTTCTCGAGACTGACCGACCTCTTCCTCCTCACAGTCGCGGTCGTCAAGGCCATCATCAACGGCATCGTCGCCGTCTTCATGGCCATCGCCTCCGTCCTGACCTGCGGCAAAGTCAAGCGGCGCAACGCGACCACCAGCGCCGTCTAGCGCCGATCCCACACGATACATGCACGAGCAAGCTGTTCGGAGTACCTAGCAGCTTGGATGCGCATTGCCAGCAACAAACAGGACACGAGAAGGACGGCCAGGGGAGGACGATCAGGCGCGTTGCAGCATTGTCTTCTTCTTTTTGAGCAGCAGTGGTGGGACGAGCATCATGATACCCTTATGCATTTGAGACCAGAGCGACACAATTAATGTGACTGACTGATGTTCACACTCTCTTCTGTGCCTTGCCGTGCTCGCTTACCGTGATCGTCTGATACGACGTCGTACCCAGAAGGTGTGTTCCAGGAGTCGTATAATTACAATTGGAGTCAACTACGGAAGCAGAACGTGCACACGGTATCCATTCCTTTCGCTCCATCGCGCCATCGTCTCAATAGTTCAAGCATGCTGATCAACAGGGTGTTTCGGGGTATGTAAGGTATGGTGACTTCCGCTCGCTCTCCTTCAAGGCAGCGGCAGATCGTCTTGCCGCATTCTCGCTTTTCCATGCCAATGTCAAATCGTGGGTCCCATTCGAAGGTGTCATATCGTACTGAAAGCGCTACGCTGCACCGTCTAGTGCTTGCTTCCGTAGATGGCTGGTACAAACGTCAGTCTCCATCTCCAAGGTAGCCCATCACCACACCACTCCTCAACAGCTGGAGCCTAGACTTACCGCTGGGAACAATGATCACGACCAGCAGGATGATAATGCCGATGATGATGCACATGCGCATCTTCATGTCCTTCCACCACATCTGCTTCCTCACGCGGTTGGCGCCTCGGCGGAAGCTATTCGCCTGGGTCGACAGGTGATCGGTCTTGTCCTGCAGGTTGTCCAGACGTTCGCCGCGCTCCGACATTTTGGTGATGTTGTCCTGCATTGTTCGCACCGCGCCGTCGATTTCCTGTCCATGCCGTCAGTGTCCGCTTGCTTGCTTGCTTCCCGCCATTGCCGCCGTATCAAGTGCGCCGGAGGGCGGTCTGCTCCGGGGCCTGCTTGGCTACTCACATCTTGGAGACCCTGAGTACGGTCATCGCGGCCGGCAGTCGCTTGCGCGCCACCACGCTGGACATAAGGGTCGTAGAGGTTGTTGTTGTTGGCTGCGGACATCGTGCCTGTCGCTTAGGAGAGGTTCGGAGGCGTGCGGCGAGAGTCTGAGCGACGGGCGCGGACGAGCGAAGGCCAAAGCAGTTGAACTTGCGCTGTTTCGAGTTGTTTGAAGGGACGGGAGGCGGTCTGTGACGGTGATGGCGGTGATGGAGAGAGATCGTGGTGGTTGGAAAGGTGTTGCCAGAAGAGAGGCTGAGGGTGGTTTGCGACGGCCCTGCTGACGTAAGGCAAAGGTGGTGCTTCCATTGCCGCTTATCCCATTCACAATGAAAGTAGCTGCGCCTCCCGCATGCGAAGCCTTTGCCACTGAGAGACAAGTCACATCGTGCTTTATTGACCGCTGCAGGCAGCAAGACAGTCGCCCTTGATATTTTCACGAGACAAGTTGAAAGTCACTTGAAGCACGCAGAATGTGGCAGCCTAGTGACCACAACCTAGTCCATTGTGGTAATACCACATAGCTTTCGCGGTGGGAACGGTCTGAAATTAGAGTATCTCAAAGGCTTCATCCACTAATGGCAGAATCCTTGCGAAGTGTCTTCAAGAGAAAAGCGTGGCTGAGATCAGGGCGCTATACTGTCTCAATGTACCTCTTCACCTCCCAATCGGTCACTGCTTCATCCCATAGTCTAACCTCGTGCTCCCTTGTTCCGGCATAATGATCAACAAAATCGTCGCCGAATACTTCACGTGCAACGCTGTCTTTCCGGGCGAACTGCGCGGTAGCGTCCTTGAGGCTCTTTGCCAGTCGTTGACCTTTATCATCGGCACCTCCGACGTCTTGTCCCTTTCCAAGAGGTGGTATATTGAGCGGCATCTTCTTCTCCACACCTCTATAGCCAAGTGCTAGAATTGCAGCGAGGACAAGGTACGCATTTGTGTCGGCACCTGGAACGCGAATCTCGAACCTTGTCCCTTTTGGAGGTGAGGTTGGCGGCGCGATCAGTCTGATGGACGCTGCTCGATGTTCCAACCCCCATGAGACTGTCACTGGTGCCCAGAAGTTCTCCACCAGGCGCTTATAGCTATTTACAGTCGGAGCCACAAGCGGCATGATGTCTGGTAAGCCGTCAAGGAGTCCAGCCAGGAAGTATCGGCCAATGTCGGAGACATGCTCGAGGCCTTCGAAGGGAGGGTTGGGATCAGCCTTCTCGCGAACGAACAGGTTCGCACCGGTCTTGTTGTCCTTGAGAGAGACGTGCATGTGGCCACTGTTGCCCGGCAAGCCTTCCCGGGGCTTTGCCATGAAGCAAGGTGTGATACCATACTGCGAACTGATGTTCTTTACGGTGAGTTTGAATAGAGCAGCCCTATCAGCCATCGCTCTGATCTCTCCGTACTCCAGCGCAGCTTCGTAGACGCCAGGTCCACTCTCGGTATGCCAGCCTTCAATATCACATCTGAACTTGCTGCACGCATCATATATGCCATAGTACCATTCCTGATTATGTGTGGGCCTTGTGAGAGAATAGCCGAACATGCCCTCTTCCAAGCTGGGAAGCTGATGCGCGGGGTTGTTCTGTAGAAAAGTCGCTGTCGCGCTAGAGTTGCGTTCGTTTGAGCTCGGTGCTGGATGGGTGTTTGAGGGCGCCCGGAAGGTGAAGAACTCGTACTCGGCTGAAGAGATGGGAGTGCATGTTAGCTGTTTTGTCGTTGCGAGGACCTCTGAACAAGCAACCCATCGGATTCATCAGTTCGCCTGACGATCTTGAAAACACTAACCTCCTGCCAATGCGCCCATGCCCTTCTTGTCTATCTTCTCTACGGCCCTCTCCAGCAAGCTTCGCGGGCATGCGCTCAAGCTGCCACCCTCGGGCTGACGGAAGCTGCATAAGAAGAAGGGAACATTATTCTCCCACGGAATGCGTCTGAAGCTGCTCAGATCTATCTCTGCCGTGATGTCTCTGTAACCGTTCTCTGCGTTGCTGATCTTTAATTCCCTGAAGTAAGTCTGGTCGTGCATGTCCCAGCCAAATATCACCGAGCAGAAGCCGAAGCCAGACTTCGCAATGGAGAAGAACTTCTTCTTGGACATGAGTTTGCCGCGACACTGGCCGTCAATGTCTACGCCGGCGACCTTGACGGCGATATCGCCCTTCAGCAACTCTTGCAGGTCGGCATACTCGAGCTGGGCGGGGTCGTCGCTGATGGCCATGGTCGCGGGACTGGTCGCGTGAGTCGCTACGGCAAGCGGAAGGGAGACGGAGAGAAAGGGTGTTGATGCTGTTGTAAGTTGAGTACAACCTGGTGTTGTGGTGGTGTTGAAGAGGGAGGATGAGTGGGTTGGTAGAGATTACTTCGGCGTGAAGACGACGACACCGCCCAGTGCTTTCGAGATAGCAGCAGATCTGTTGCTAGCGCTATCCTCCCGCGTGGCTTTGCCCCTCTGGGCCGAGTTGCAGCTGCAGGATTAACTCCCGTCCTCTTGACTTGAACTTGAACCTCTGCAAGCACAGCTGTGATTCGCCCATCTGGCCTTCGCTCTACGCGTTGTCGCAATGGACCTGAATGCACTCAATGGGCGCCGCTCTTGAGGAGTCCATCTACGCGATATCGCACTCCGGCACGCACACGTCTCCACACTTCAGGCCGGCAGTGGTGCTGCTCAGGGATATGGGGACACCAGCCATGTGGAATGACGCCTGCTTGGCCTTATCGGCGGTGTGACCGAGGGGCTCCCGACTTCCTGCCCATTCCATGAGTAAGACAGCGAGACAACATCACCCGTTGAACTCCCTCAAATCGTCTTCCTCACCCTGCCACTGTCTCCTCTCACACCTCATCCCGCCTCCATCGAAAACCGCGAGTCTTCACGACGCCGTCACCAAGTACATCTCTTCTTTTGTGAAGGGATTCTTTTGCCGTTTTAGGAAGTCGCGGAAGCTTCAACAGCATGTGCGTGGCGCAGATGTTTGCAAAATATTCATCGAGCGTCGACTGATGCGCCACTCCAGGACTCAGCAGCTCGGTCGCCTCGCGGGCAAGAATGCCATCATCACCGGCGCGGGAGGGTGAGTGTAGATAGCACACTCCTCACGACCGGCTTCGCGGTGGACCGAGAACTGACTGCGACGACAGCGGCATCGGTCTTGAGACCACCATCCTCTTCCTGCGCGAGGGTGCCAACGTTCTCATGACCGACATTTCCGAACCAGCTCTGGAGAAGGCATTGACAATCGCCAAGGAGAAGGCACCCAATGCCAGTGGCAAGGTTGAGGTTGCCAAGGTCGATGTGTCCAAGGAAGCACAAGTGCAAGCTGCGGTCGAGAAGCTTGATGCCTGGGGAGGTCTCGACATCATCTTCAACAACGCTGGCATTATGCACGGTGATGACGCAGGTAAGATGGGTGGCCTGCACGCTGGGTCGAATGCCATGGACTGACAATCACTATAGATGCCGTGGATACACCTGAGAAGATCTGGGACCTCACCCACAACATCAACGTCAAGGGCGTTTGGTTTGGAAGCAAGCACGCGGTTCTGTCGCTGCGCAAGCACAAGAAGACAAAGGGTAGCATAATCAACACTGCCTCCGTTGTCGCTCTTGTCGGCTCTGCTACCCCCCAGCTTGCGTATACGGCTTCGAAGGGCGCAGTACTTGCCATGACCCGCGAGCTGGCCATTGTGCACGCACGTGAGGGCTTCCGCTTCAACGCTCTCTGTCCAGCTCCGCTCAACACTCCTCTGCTTCAGGACTGGCTCGGCGACGACCAGGCAAAGCGTCATCGCCGCGAGGTACACTTTCCAACCGGGCGCTTCGGCGAGGCGATCGAACAGGCACAGGCTGTATTATTCCTTGCGAGTGACGAGAGCAGCTTCGTCAATGGCACCGATTTCGTCGTCGATGGCGGCATGACAAAGGCCTATGTCACTCCCGAGGGACCTGCGACTCAGCCGCCGCAAAATCTTGCTCGGTGAATGGCTCTCGATGAGTCGTGGAGGCAGAAGAACTTGAGCATGTCACCAGTGCTTTTGCGGGGCACGAAGTCCCTTCAGTACTAGAAATTACCTCTACCAAATATGCAAGCTGCTAGATGGTATATAGATGGCGCGAATGTCGTTGCAAAACTTCATCCCCGCATGGCGTTCATGTGACAATACAGAGCCACGCATGCGATGCAGCTGTCTTCTGATCACGTTGACCATCTCCATCCGCGCGAAAAAGATCATGAATGAACAGATAACTCTCTGTTGGCACAGCCATCAAACTTCCAACGTGAGATGCCTTGGCAAGCCAGGGCGCTGGGTCGAGTCTTGTGCACAGGCCTCTTCACATGCAGCCTGTACGAATCGTAGCAAACGCCAATATACACTCGAATCTTGGGTACGTCTAGATCTAGCTTGTAGCTTCTCTCATGGGCGCACACGACCGAGAGTTCCCCATAGGCTTTCAACCAGGATCGAAAACCACGGGAAGCCACATGTACCCTCAGACCGCCTTGACCTGGCGGAGAGAGATTCTGGTTCGGATGTGGACTTGGTGATTTTTCGGAAGCTGACTGTACGCATGTAATGGATCATGATACCGGATTTTTAGTTCGAAGACATAGGCGAGCTAGCACAGGAAGTGGAAGTGACCGACGACGTGTGGCAAGATGATCCTGAAGAGGACGGCCCGTTCAGATATAGCGGAATGGGCTCCAGTGGAAGGGAAGACCGGGCTTCGTTAACGGTAGATGCTGCAGAAGACGTGAATGGACAACGACCAGAAGACTGGAGTGTAGTCGAAGAGTCATGCAGATCAGGTGGATCGAGTTCATTGCATCTGGAGCCGGCCAGGGTTTGATCACAAGGCATACTCTTCTATCTTTACCACACAGTCACCAATGCCTCCATCTTCTCCAGACCGCCACCGTGAGAACCCAAAGTAGCCATAGCGCAACGACCCCAAAAACCAACTTTATTTCCCCGGCGTCATGCGGCTCACGTCTGAGGCCATCCTTCACCCACTCTAGTCATAGACTCCCGCTACCCTTCTCCTTGTCTCCCAGCTCCGGTATCCGTGCCTTCAAGTACTCGGCGAGGTCATCAATCTCTTCTTGAGCAGCGTTGTGCGGCAAGCCTCTGTACGTCCGGAAGTCCACATTCCAACCCCACTCCTTCAGCTTGTCCGCCGTTATTTTGCCCCACTGATACTGCACCACTGGATCGGCATCGCCGTGTCCCATGAAAATGGGAGTCTTCTGGTTTGGCGAATCTTTGGGTACGAGATCCCTGATCTTGCCTTGTAGCAGCAGGTAGCAAGACAAGCCAAAGATGCCGCCCAACTTCGTTGGATTCGTGATCCCCGCCATCAGGCTCATTGCGCCGCCCTGACTGAAGCCACCAAGCACTATCCGATCGGTTGAGATCCCATTCTTGATTTCCTCCTCAATCAATGTGTGGAAGACTTTTTGCGACCTCAAAACGCCCGCCTCGTCATCGCTGCGGTTGGCGAGGTCTCCGAAATCAGCAATGTCGTACCACCCGGGCATTCGCATGCCCATGTTGACCGTGATGGGGATGTTTGGTGCGTTGGGGAAGACAAATTTGGTCTCAGGGAAGAGTGATCGTCGACGGTATTCCTCGGCCAAGGGCATCCATCCTGCACCGCTGTTCAATGGGTAAGCTATTACCTTCGGAAGTAAGAAGCAATTGGCGAAGGAGGCTTCACCTGTCTCCTAGACCGTGCGCTACGATGACCGTAGAGGTGTGTCGCTTCAGTGCGGGCACCACTAATGCCGCTGCACTCGACATTGTGAATATGAGGTTGCCAATGTCTTTGTGTAGGTTGTGGTGTGTGCAGCGGTCTTCGGACTCACGATCTTGAGGTTAGCTGTGATGTCGTCAAAGTACGGAATCAAGCCGTGATTAGTAAAGAGAAGCTAGGCTCTAAGACATATCGCTTCCGAGTACTTAGCGTGAGATCGTAATATTCGGTGAAATGGACAATGCGATCTGACAAAGCATATGAACTGGCTACGCGACCTTTTGAGCGATATAACTTATGAGGACAGTCTCCTCCGCTCATGCCTCGATCTCCGCCTTGGATTGTAATCTTACTCGTCGGCCTCACGATTGCGTTTATACCAACACTCCTACTTTCAGACAAGCTGTCTTGTGGCATCAAGAGAGTGTTCACTCGCGCAAGCACAGGCATTCGAACTTCTTCAAACACAACAACAGGAACGCTTGCTCGAAAGACATTCAATATTTCTCAGAGCCAAGGTCTGCCAACCAACAGCACCATGGGCAGGACTCCAGTATACTTCCTGTCTCACGGGGGACCCAACATCATGGAAGAGACTCACCATCCAGCGTATGCTAAGCTCCAGGAAATCGGCAAGGAGATCACCCAGCAGGTCAAGCCCAAAGCGGTCGTCGTTTTCTCCGCACACTGGCAAGGCTACAAGGACACAATAGAGGTCAATACAGCGGAAAACATGGGCCTAATCTACGACTTTTACGGCTTCCCGGCGCACTACTATGAGTTTCAATACCCCAACAAGGGCTCACCGGAGCTTGCAGAAAAGGTCCTTAGCCATCTGCATGATTCTGGCATCAAGGCCGAGGGCGTTCGCAGGGGACTCGACCACGGGGTCTGGGCATCTTTCATGTGTGCTTTCAATCCGGAGAAGAATCCACTCAACGTGCCCATTGTTCAAGTCTCCTTGTTCGATATCGAAGATCCTGATATGCACTACGCTCTTGGTCAGGCCGTCTCTTCGCTACGCGACGAAGGAATCCAGATCATTGTTTCAGGAATGGCAGTCCACAATCTTCGGGACATGTTCCGCACACTGGGGCAGCCTGGAGCCTTGGACTATACGTACAGCTTCGATGAAGCATTGAAAGAGGCCGTGGAGCAGCCGCCTGAGAGTAGACAAAAGGCCATGGCGGAATTGATGAAGCGCAAGGATGCTAGAAAGGCACATCCGTCTTTTGATCATTTGCTGCCCATATACATCGGAGCAGGTGCGGCGAGAGAGGATAAGGGCAAGCAATTGTGGACCTTGCCTGAAGGGAGCATGAGTTGGGCCCAGTATCGATTCGGCGAGGTGAGCGCATAGCCCTAGGTGGAAATGTCAGAAGGAGACAGTTCAGCGTCGGCATCAGTCACTGTATTTCCAGTGTTTTTGGGTATCGTATCATGTCTTTTGCTCCTTCTCGTTTCTTGTTTGAGTATTGTACAAATGTACATGAAGCATTCGATTGGCCCTCACGAAGGGACAAGTTTCTTGGTCTATGCTTTCTTGGTGCTCTTATGCCTCGCCCTGCACCAGGGACGAGACCTTGTCCTCGATCGCTTTATCGTCGAGTCCTACATCCACATTGTCAGTGTCGCGCCTGCGCAACTTGTCGATGTAGCCTACCCTTCAAATCTGCCACCTTTTCTCGTCCAAACTCGTATCGCGCGTATACTCTCGGCTCAATTCCCAGTGCTTCTCGGATCATGATTGGTGTGTGTGGGTTGTTCTTCTTCATCGTCGGATATGAGCGTGTGAGGAATGATCTGAGATGGTGAACGTGTTAGATGCGAGATTCCGGGCCCATTGAAGCTCTGGAGGTCGCCTCTGGATCGTACCTGACGGCATTGGAGTGTTCGCTGGTCTGGCAGTGGAGGAACCGCAGCTCCTTGAGCGCTTTGGAGAAAGCACCGGCCATTTGGACGCAGAAGGGGACAACGATCTGGAACAAAGGACGCAGACAACTGTGAAGGACGCGGTTACGTGCGCAGATTCAAAGGCAGATGTATTGGAGGTGCCTGAGGATGTGTAGTCAGCAGAAACATCGGCCCAAGAACGTCAACTCCGCTCGGTTCTTAGCGCGGCGGGCTTGCTCCGCTCCATCACCTATCGACCTCTACCTGCGTTCATTGACCGCCGACATCTCTCCTCTCATCCGGCAAGTACATCCACCTTGCGGACAAAGCAATATTCGAGCCAGACCAGACATCCAAGGCGCCGCAATGTCCGCACGATTTGGTCTCCGGGCCACCCAGGCTCTCCGCCCGGCGTTCCGACAGAACATCAACTCCAACCTCAGATTCGCACAAAGGAGAGCACAGTCCACAGCAGCGGAGGCAGGCGAAGCGACCAAGAATGAGTCGGCCTTTAGCAAGCTCTGGAACTCGCCGGTTGGCCCCAAGACCGTTCACTTTTGGGCCCCCATCATGAAGGTAACGAATACTCCCCATTGAAGACCGGGAACCTCCACATACTGGCCCGGCCTCACGTCTTGTTGCTCTACAAAAATTCTAACATTCTATTGCTTCACAGTGGGGCCTCGTCCTCGCCGGTGCCGCCGACTTCGCCAGACCCGCCGACCAGCTCTCCATCTCTCAAAACGGCGCGCTCATGGCCACTGGCCTGATCTGGACCCGATGGTGCTTCGTCATCAAACCCCGCAACCTGTTCTTGGCCAGTGTCAATTTCTTGCTGTTCTGCGTGGGCGCGACACAAGTCAGCAGAGTCCTGATGTACCAGAAGAGCTTAAAGGGAGACAGCGTTGGTTCGGAGGCCGAGAAGGCGGCCAAGCAGGAAGGAAAGAATCTGGAGCAGGCCGTTGAGAAGGTGGCGGACAAGATTGAGGGCAAATAAGTCTTGGAGAAGGAGATTTCGAGACGGAAATGTGCTGGGTGAGAGTAGGCTCGCGAGAAGTACTCCGATCGACAGGACGGACTCAGGAGCTGCTATCTGAAAGCAGTCTTTTCATATGTACTGTACGCTGACTGGATTTCGGCGCTCGCGATCGATTCCCTCGAATGCAAGAGTTGTATAGCGTTCTTCGCTTTCAGATTTGTTTACGATTCAGCCGCGCAAGAGACTAAGGCGAGATCATCATGCCCCATAGCATTTGGCTTCCTTTCATCTTGAAATGCCTTGAGATATCTTTCCGCTTGACAAGCGGGTCGCACCATTGATCATGCAATCCTGTGGGGAGTGCCCTGTAATTATGGTAAGGTAATGATAGGAGGTAATTGGAACCTGGAAACCTAGGTACTAGGTAGAAGCACCCCGCAGGCGCACCAAAGTGGACCCCTCACAAATAAATACCTTGAGCTTCCTACCTAGTACATGACTGGTAAGAGCTCCAAGACCATAACATAAACACTGCAATATGTCTTCCCACGGGCACTCACACGATGGCGCATCCCACTCTCACGCTGCAGCTGACCATGGACACTCACATAAGATTCTGGACGGTCCTGGCTCCTTCCTGGCTCGAGAGATGCCCATCATCGAAGGCAGAGACTGGAGAGAGCGAGCATTCACCATAGGAATTGGTGGGTATGTCCTTTTCCTGCTGCTCTATTGCTTCCTCATTTTGGCCTTGCACATATGAATGATGCTGACCCCTTGCGGCTCAGTCCTGTGGGATCCGGCAAGACGGCGTTGATGCTTGCCCTTTGCAACGCTCTTCGCGACAAGTACAACATTGCCGCCGTAACGAACGACATCTTCACCCGCGAAGACTGCGAGTTCCTTACGAAACACAAAGCGCTGCCGGCCGAACGGATCCGAGCAATAGAAACAGGAGGGTGCCCTCATGCTGCGGTAAGAGAGGATATCTCGGCGAATCTCGCGGCCTTGACCGACCTGCACCGAGAGTTCAATACGGATATGCTGCTCATAGAGAGTGGCGGTGATAATCTCGCCGCGAACTACTCCCGGGAGCTGGCAGACTACATTATCTACGTGATCGATGTTAGCGGAGGCGATAAGATTCCGAGGAAGGGCGGACCAGGGATCACGCAAAGCGATCTTTTGATTGTCAACAAGACGGATCTTGCGGAGCTCATTGGGGCCGACCTGAATGTCATGGATCGGGATGCCAGGAAGATCAGGTGAGTGGTTCAGCAGAATGCCTCACTGTTGGACAGTGCTGACGGTTTCGATCAGGGAGGGCGGACCGACGATCTTTGCGCAGGTGAAGAACGGCAAAGGCATGGACCACATTGTAGATCTGATTGTGAGTGCCTGGAGAAGCAGTGGCGCCAGCGCTGTGTCCAGTGGGTCGAAGTGAAGTTGTTCTCTGCAGCTGGATCTGGACATGGTGATACGGAGATGTTATTAGTCAGGTCGTTCTTCTTCTCCTTTCGTAGCCCCAGGTATCGGGTGTACGAAACGGCTGCCTAAGAATCTGGTCGCTGTGTGCTGTTTGGAGATGCACGAAGAGTCCAGACACAAGAGGCTGCATGCAATGACTCGCTGTTGGGCATCGATGTCCACCCACTCGATTCATCTTGAGTATTGTGGCAAGAGGATGACTACTGTGCCACCTGGCAGATGACAGGGGCCCAGGGGGTTGGATTAGCCTGCAGATGTTCCCTCAGTGCTCCGTTCGCGCGGATCGTAGTCGAACTTACTTTCTCTGTCATGGCTATGCACCCAGATCTGGCACTTCCACTGCAAACCTTCCAAGTTTCTCGTCCCCGTGCATCGGGAGAGTAGAGCTGCACTGCTGGTACCGCTGCTGCTCTCCGTCATTATTGGCCGGATGCTGTGTGATGCCGAGGCCAGTCGCGGAGAAAACTCCATGATAATTTGATGGATCGGGCGGGTGCAGCTGCCCAGTGTTGCGCATGTGCCGGATCTACGCGAACCGACTTTCGGACTCAGCTGCACGCGTTTGCTTGCCGCTGCCGAAAGCAACACATTGGATTTGTACCTCGACTCATTCAAATCCACTTCACCTGACTTATGACATTATTCTAGATACTCTGTGCCGTCTGCACTGGCATCCCATCTTCCCAGTCAGGCCCGAGATCTAAGACATCGACCAGCCCCCAAACCTGCATCTGGGACGACCGGGATATCGAGACAAGACAGCAACACCGCCATGTCTTCGCCTTTCCTGCACCAACACATCTCCCCAATGTAGCACCAACCCTCTTCTCCCCCTCAACACGACGGCAGCTCGGCGCCCCCGACATGGACCATCCTTTTGCAAATCCGCCACGGCTTCCATCTCCCATCAAGGGCCGCATCAACCACCACGAGCCCAGGCATCAGCATTCGCGAACCGTTTCACGCTCGCCTGTCAGGCAACATGCCCGTGACTACAATGATCCCCTGCTGCGGCACCTCTCGCCGACCTCGACACTGCGCGCTTTCGTGACAGACTCGGACACCATGAGCCCTTCCGACGCCCTGTTTGCTAGTGTCCGGCACTCGTCCGTCTCTGAGCGTGCTCTGGGAGCGAAGGCCGCGCAAACCTGCTTGGACCTCCGCAACTGGACTCGCGAGATGCAGAGTTGGGAGTGGTCAGGCACCTTCGACGTCCCAGAACCAGCCCGCAGGAAGACGCGCGTGTCGACCGTCACGTTTACCAGCATGCTTTCGCAGAACACCATTGCCACCGCAGAGGACGAAACAGAAGGCTCTGACGGGGAAGAAGAGTACTGGGGCTCTCTGCCTGCTTGCACAGTGGAGATGTACGAGAAACGTGCGGACGAAATTGGACAACAGCTGGATCAGATCGATGTAGAAGAGCTGAAGGAATATGTTCTGGTTTCACATTACCGCGCGGACTCTCGCGCCTCTTCCAGAAATGGCATGGTTGGTGAGAGGACTCCATCCGCAGAGATCAAGAGATTGGACGATTTCATGGCGCTTGTGACGGCGACAATTCTTCAAGCGCTTCCATACATCACCCAGCTAAATCGACTGCTTGACCTATGGACTACACGTCTAATGGTACTGCGAAGCGCACCGAGATATCTCCGCGACTTGAAGCGGGCTCGCACTGATTTGGATCACGGCTGGGCATCGATAGCAGTATCGATTACTTCTGGACCTGGACAGAACCATGCCAGCTTTGACCGCAAGACAATGTTGCAGATGAAGGCTGTGATTGAACAACAAGTGGGTAGCCTGGGTCGGAGGCTGGATCGGTTCTTGAATGATCTGGAAGGCAGGGACGACACGGTGCCGGATGCCTGGATAGATGACTTTGAGTCGCTAGAGACTGCGTATGGTTCCTGGGTCGTACAAGCCGAACGCAAGGTCCTCGAAAATGAGTGGCACGCGAGAAGAGCTAGTGTTGGGCTGCCACCAGCAGCTTTGCCTGTTGCTAGCAAACGATCGGTTGTCGGTCAGCCCGAGCATGCTGTCCCTATGTCAGAGCTGGAGGATCCGATCTTGGATCATGATGCCGTAATGAGGGCCTCGATGGATAAGGCAGAATACAACGATGAGACGGCGAAGCAGTCCGCATCTCATGTAGGAGATCACGTCGTCGACGGCTCTGGTCGACCCCTGATGGGCAGAAATCCTAAGCTTGATTCGTTGTCGAATCCTGCACTTCCTCCACCCGGCGGCGAGATTGTCGGCGAGCGCGCCGATTCTGCCACTGCTGCAGCCTTCATAAGCAGAGGAAACACGCCAGCTTCCGATTCCAGCTCCAAGGAGGACGGGATGGGGCAGGTTGCAAAGAGACGTGCTGCTTTTCTGAACGGTATTGAGAAGACCAACTCGCTCAACAGATCAAGGGGGTCACCTGCTGTCCGGCCTTTTGAGCACGCTAGTAATGCGTTCACTCGGCTGTTCAAGAAGGATCGAAGTCCTGAGCAACTCCCAATCAGGAGGACAGCAAGCGGCAGGATTGTTCCCATACAAAGCGCGGATGGGGAGCCGAATCAGCGCGAACTCCCCACATCAGTATCGGCAAACGGAACGAGCAGCGACTCGAGAGGGGGCGAACTCAAGAGCCCTCAGACTGGCACAAATGCAGAAGCCAAGAAGGAAGCGGGGTCCGTAAAGAAGTCCCAAGGCTCTCAGCACACCATTATCCGCGGCGAAAGTCCTATCCGAGAGTACAACGTCGAAGGCGATCCTCAAATAGGAGATCTTGGTTCGAACGCGCGCAGAAATACTAGCCTCTCGTCTCCGTTTCACTCGCCAGGTGAAGAGCTACTTCCAGATAACTGGCCACTTAGATCTACCACTCCCGTGCCGCCAACTGAAAAGCGCTGCCCGAGACTGGAAATGCACAAGGCCGAATTATCGAACTCCGGCTCGGAGTCTGGACCTGAGACGAAAGCGCCTTCGGTTGCTCTGGAGGCAGACGCTTTCGATCGTATGTTCGTTCAGAGTCTTCCTTCAACGCCTCAGAGCAGACCGCGCTCCAGTAGAGCAGCTCAGCCCTCCATGCCTTGGGCCGGTCCACAGAAGAGAGCAGCCTCTCTACCACGGACCACCCCTGAAAGTCTGCCGGAAATGCCGAAGCTTGACATTCCTGCTGGGTACCTAGACATGCTCTCTGCGAGCAGGTCCAAAACACCACCATCTCGGTCGAGGCCTGCGCAAACACCGTCAAATGAAACGAGTCCTGTCGCTCCACGCATCGGTCGAGCTGACAAGTCAGTGCCAAGTGACATAGCCCGACCGACGGCAGGAACGCCCAGATCTCGAGGACAAAGTGCTGCCGTTGCTGGTCGGGCGAGATCCTCGTCATCACCACTTGCTACGTCACCTTCGCCGGAGCTGGAGTTTGAAGAATCTGAGGCTCCAGTAGGGGAAGCGGATATGGATCGGCAGCGAATGATCAACCGAGCATCAACGACTTCGATCGAGATCTTCTCGCGATCGCAGTTGAAGAGCATTGATGTTCCTAGAAGCTCAAGACACAGCGTCCCGTCCCCAAGGCCGACGCCCCCGCAGACGCCTAGAGCATCTTCTGATACTAACAATACTTTGGAGGGCAACGATCCAATGGAGTTCAAGGGTATGCTGGCTTTCCCGACCCCTCCCAGGCGTTCCAGTCTGTCAGCTCCGGTATCCGGTCACGACACACCTACTGTCCTTCGTGGAGTGCCCCAAGCTGGCCCTCCCACAGACGCCACCGCTGAAAGCCCTGCGGAAGGCCTGAAAGCATCAGCGCCTGCTCCACTCAATGCTATCATGGCCAAGCGACGGGGCAAGAGCGCGCTCAAAATCGAAGACGAGCGCTCACTCCGAACGACTGATCCCCTTTTGTCGCAAACCAACAAGCATTCGCGCCAGACGCACGCGGAAGACGACATTGACAAGATCGACCGACATGTGTCTGATGTATTGGACAAATTATCCGGAGGTATCAGGTTCAAGCCGCGGCCAGGTGCTGAGACTCCTGTGCCCTTGAACGAGCCACGCGAATATGTCGGACCTCGAGCAAAGCAGTCGACGGTACCCCGCATGTCCAAGGGTGCGAGTATGACAATTGCTCCAGCAGAAGCGTCACCAAAGAGACCCACTACCTCTGTGGAACCCGAGGTCAGACTATACCATCTGATCCAAGTTGGACGCGAGGAACAGCCCATCAAGCTCTTCGTTCGCCTGGTTGGAGAGAACGAGAGAGTCATGGTTCGCGTCGGCGGTGGGTGGGCGGACTTGGCCGACTTCCTCAGGGGATATGCGGAGCACCACGGCAGTCGGACCGTCTCTGAAGGAGCGCTGGATGTGCAGACCATGCCTCATGTCCACGCTCGCAAGGTTAGTGGCCCTGCAGAGGTTAGGGCAAAGACTCCGTCTACACCTACCGATGTCGCTGCTCGTCCGGGCAGCAAAGACAGCGACGAAGAATTGCCACGCTCGGGACCAATGAGACCACGCACGAGAGACGGTAGGATTACACCGGTGGCTGATTGGAACACCCCCTCGAATGCGTACCACTCTACATCGAAGTCTTCCTCGACGGGAAGCTCGCGACCTGGGACTGCAAACGTGTCGAGACCGTCTAGTAGGCAGGGCATGGGAGAAGTCGGGCTCGCGGGCCCCTCGAGCGGGAGGAAAGCCAGCCTGCCTGACCATAAAGCCAAGTGGGTGGAGGGCATGCTTGAACGGGCCAAGGCTGCCACCTCGGCGGAGAAGTCCAAAGAAGATCGCGAGAAGTATTTTGGTGAGCTCGGCAAAGGCGGCGGGACTCGACGTGTCGTCTTTCGATCGAGCCCTGGTCCTAGTTCTAGTCCTGGACCCGATGGCAAGGCAAGATGACCATGGCCATGACCACGAGGAGGAGAGGAAGGTACTTGTAGTTTTTTTCATCAGCGACCATTAGCGCTTTTTCCTCTTTTTGATGCACATTGATGCACAGTTGGCGATTGACTGGCTTGTGGATGGAAACGGAAACGGAACGGAACATGCAAGTACCGCTTTTCTGTAGATTTAACAGACGCCCAAAACGAGATACCCATAGCATACATACAAGTGCAAATGCAATGCCAGCCGAGATACTGGCCAGAGTCAGACAGAGAGAAAGAGAGAGAGAGAGAGAGAGAGATCGAGATCGATCGCCCTCCTTTCTCTCTCATCATTCGTTCCATCGTTTCTCAATTTCCCCCCTGTGCCCTGTGGTGAAGTCCGTTCTGTTCTTTCCATCCATTCGAAGCATTTACATCGCTTCACTGTTGCGCAGGAGAAGAAGAAGTAAGCACGCATTCACACTCTTCGTTGGTTGGGTTGGGTAGAGCGTGAGATAAGGTTGGAGTGATGGATTGGATGGATAGGTTGTAGTAGGTAGTGGCCAACGGCGAAAGCACCATCCAAGAAAGACCCCCAGGTGCGAAATAGTAGACAGATGGTCCTGTCGTTTGCAGTGCTGTTGTTCTTCTTCCTCATTCGCTGTCGAACGATGAACTTCGTCAGCCCCGGCTCCCGTTTTCTCGCGTTCACGCACTGTTGGGACACCTGTTACTTTTGGGATCTAGCCTCATCGCACAATCGGACAATTTCCACACTGGGGTTTCTCTTGGGGGGGATGATGCTACTGCTGCTGCGGCTGCGGAACGCACTGATGCGACAAAACAGGGGATGATACCTTTTTTTTTTTCTTTGCTTTCTTCTGTCTTTTTCTTTTTTGCTTTTGTTTTGTTTTGTTTTTTCGGTGCCGGATTTCAATTTCAAGAACGTGAAGGGGTTCAATGGGGATGAGATCTGTGTGAGAGAGAGAGCGAGAGAGAGAGAACTTACAATAGTGATAGCGTCAGGTCGCCGCGAATGGAGGCTTTGAGTTCGATTTCAATGTCGAGGTTGGCTTCTAGGGAGAGTTTGAGACCCTCGGTGTCTTTGAGTGCGCTCTGTTTGAGGAAAAATTTGTTTCCGTCAGTTTTGCTGTACATGTGTGTATGTATGTAAGAAGCAATGGATGAGGAGTGAGGACTCACGTCTTCCTGCTCCTCCGGCTTGAGATAATACGGCTGATTGGGATTCGACCCCCTCACGGGAATCTCTCCCCTCATCGCCCTCGCCATCGTCACCGGCCCATCCATCGACGTGCTATCGGGCCCTATCCGCTCAAACGGCCCCATGGCATGAAGGTCCTGGTTGGCATCGGCCTCCTCCACGGCCTCGAGGGGCGCGGTGTGCATGTATTTGCCGTCCTGGATGTCCCGACGAATGCGCTTCCTGCGGTCCCGGCGGGAGGCGGAGCGCGATCGCGCGGTGTCGATGCCCGCTTCGCGCCGTTCTTGCTTGATCAGTTTGTCTTGCTTTTCCTGCTGCTGGACCGTCCGTTGCTTGGGCGGGTTCTTGAGCGTTTCCTCCGAGAGGTGTTCCAGCTGCGGCACTTCGACGTTCTTCTTGCGGCCGGCGTCGTTGAAGGGCATTTTGGGCGGCGGTTGGCGATTGGCGGCGAGCGCTTCCTACCTATGGCGGGTTGAGATTTCCGGTGTAGGGTGTTATTGTCGAGGCGAATGAGTGAGTGTAGCTGTAGCAGGGCGTAGGTAAGGAGTAATAGCGAATCTATCTTCACAGCAGAGCAGAGCAGAGCAAGACGACACAAGACGGGAGCGGTGCTTTCTGGCCTGGCCCTGCCCACTCGCACGGGACGACCGCATCAGGGCAGAGCACACACGCACATCACAACAGAAACCGGATTCTGCCACGATCCCAGAAGCTTCTGACGCTGGACTGCATATCCATATCCTCATCACCCGAAACATCCCTGCGCCTCTCCACTCCCCCCTGTGCACCTGTGGCTGGCTCCTGCACGCCACACGTCATTTCATGCAATGCACTTACGCCGACCACGTTTCGTGGCGAGTCGCGCTGGAATTCCGTCTCATCTCCCATTGACTTGTGGCGCCTGGCTCAGGCTCCGCCCGGTGAACCTGGCAGTGGAGGCTGGGTTGGAGGCGCAAAACTTGGCAGCGGGGAGGCTAGTTGACGACATGCTTTCGTGTCACAATCACGCAGTGTGCAGTGTGAGGTGTTCGTGTGGCAGCTCGGGGAATGATGACCACTTCCGTCACATCACCATTGCGACACCAGTTCAGGGGAAGGAGACGGCATGAGTCCAGCAGCGGTGGTGAGAATGATGTGAGTACGGAAAAGAGCGCCTGAAGACTCACAGACTGGAGATATAGAGCTCAGAAAACGGAATACTTCAATATCAGAGTAGACGTTGCATGCCCGTCAAGTTACGGAGAGTACAGTACGGCCTTTCCTACAAAACAAATACCACGCACAAACATTTCCTGCAATACCAGCATTACTCCTCCAGCTGCGCCTGCTTCTGCCCCCGCCGCCGCCGTCTAATTCAGCAGACCAAGCGTCAAGTCACCGTGAATCTTTGCCTTGAGCTGGATCTCAATGTCGAGGTTCAACTCCAATCGCAGACGCAGCTGTTCGCCGCCATCCGCCTTGTCATCCTCTCCTCCGCCTTGGCCTCCAGTCAATCCACCGAGTGCCTTGCCTGCCGTGTCGCCCACTTGGTTGACTGCGTTGCCCGCGGTGTTCTGAACCACATCGCCGGCCTGATTGACGAGCTCTCCGCCTGGCAGTTGCTCCGTAATGTCGTCCAGAGGCCCGCCCTGAGAGCCCTTGGCCTGCGACTGCTGCTTCTTCTGGCGCTGGCGCTGGCGTCGACCACCAGTAGCACTCACGTCGCTACGGGCAATGGACTCAGTGTCGCTCTCCTGGTTGCCGCCTCTACGTCCACGTCCACGGCTCTGGCGACGGCGGGATGGTTGACGAGATTCCTGCTGTGGCTCCGCTTCTTGGGCATCTTCTTCGCCGTCGGCCTCGGCTCCAGCTTCAGCTCCCGCCTGCTCTTCGGCGCCGCCTTCCGCATCCCCTTCGTCTGTCTGGTCGGGCGTTGGTTGCTGTTGCTGGTTCTTGCCGAGCTTCTTCGGCGTGCGCTTCTGGGTCTTCTGTTGTGCTTGGGCTTGACCTGAGGCGTTTGCGTTGACGCCGAGACTGCCCTCGCCCTGGGCCGATGCGGACTTCTCTTCTTGTTGCGAAGACATGGTGATGGGGTGGTACTGTGTTCAAGGTGCGTGGTGGTAGACAGTGACGACGGAGAGGAAGGAGATGAAAGTCGCAGGAGTGCAAGTGAGGCACACTTAGGCCAACGTGACAAAGTACCAAACCTGTTTCATGTCGCCGCAAAGGGCAATTCACCTTACCTTGCTGCTCTGACGTAGAGCGGACGAGCTGGCTCCACAGGCCGGCGCCACAGTCTGCATGGATAATCCTTGTATCACTTGTCGTGTTGGGGCTGCACCGTGCACAGGATCGTCGGGGATGCAGATCGGTTCGAAGAACTGTGGCAGTGTGGCTGGTAAGGATGTCAAGTTCCTTGCTTTGCTGCCGGCATACGCGCAACGCGGTCCGGAGTGGTGTCCATGTATGGATATATATCAATGCCAGATCGGGCAGGGATCGCGGCTAGCCGTGTGCTCTTGCGGGCGGATGTGGCACGTACGGACGGAGTCGTGGGCATGAGCTGTCGCTTGGAAGGGAGGAAGATGCCTTGTGCATGGGACGCGTAGAACAACGCGCCGCACGGGATCCACAGGAACAGGGAGGCGGCGCGCAGGTTGATGTCACTCCAGAGCGGCCAGTCGAGAGTTCGATCTCCAGACCGGTCAGGCAAGACTCCAGTCTCCAGATCGGCCAAGACGCAATCACACAATTGCTCCCGGCGAGAGCGATGCCTCTAATAGATACTCTACTACCTTATTGAAGACACTAATTAAGAACGAGGCAACGTCCGCCTACCGTACTATACGCTTAATAGGCGTATCTAGTAAGGCTTCTACTAACTTAGTTGTCTAGTATAATAGCTTAGTCCTCTTCCTCGCTACTACGGCTCCTAGCTCTTCCGATATACTACGAGACCGCTCCTTCTTCTACTTATCGACCGACTAAGGCATTTCGACGCGTTTGGGTACTTAAAAGGTAGTGAATAGGTAGTAATTAGTTAAAGAGATAGTATACTAGAGATACTACTAAAGGAGCTAAAGTCGCGAGAGCGCCAAGGCTCCGGATTGCTATTTACAGCGACACCGATTATCTAAAGCGCTTTCTACTGACCACCTAACATCGGTGGAGATTGGATAATCAGCGCGATTCACGAAATCGACACCGATCTTACGGAATCGCCGGCGGAGTGGTCAGAGCCCAATCGAACCCTCCACTGTGGAAAAACTATTATCCCTCGGTCGGGCCTCGGCATCCTTCCCGCCGACGAAACCTCAGGCAGCACGCCTCAGGCAGCACGGATACTAGACTGGTGATGCATCATTCCACACTTCACGGCACACAACAGATCCGTGGATAACCCAGCTTGGAAATGGCAGATCGACAGGCTCAAGACCAAGCTGCCAAGGCTCGCATCGTCACCCACATGAACAATGACCACCACGACTCCGTCAGTCTCCCCACAGCCACACACACACATGTGCACACATACACACATCTCGAGCGATTGACTAACTGACTAATCCCATACAGATCGTAAGATATCTCCAACACTACGCCAAGCTCTCCTCGCTCAGCGCCTACGACGGCCAGGCCGCGGACGTCGACCTCGCGGGGCTGACGCTGTCGTGCCATGGCAAAACCTACCGCATCCCCTTTGAGCCCGCCATGTCCTCGTACCGGGAAGCGCGCGAGCGCGTCGTGGAGCTCGACAAGGCATGCAGAGCTGCGCTGGGCCACTCCGATGTCACGGTCAAGGACTACGCGCCACCAACGGGACTCTATGCGCTCGAATTCATCGTCATCTCCGCGACCTTCTTGGGCTATTCCCAGCGGTGGTGGTTTGCTCCAGGAGGGCCCGTAGAGCGATTCCTGGGGGCTGCATTCGCTGGCTTTAGTTGGACGATTCAACCATGGCTTCTGGCTGGGCTGTTTATCATACATGGTGCGGAAATGCTTTACTTTGCCGCTCGCAAACTCCCAAAGCATTCGATCAACATCCGATCGCAACTGTGGTGGCTCTGGACTGCGAGCTCCTTCATCGAGGGTCAGTTCGCGTACATGCGCTTCGACAAGCTGGTGGCAATCCAACGGGAAAAGCAGAAGCATTGAAGTGCACTCACTAAGGTCTTGTACACGGTATCGAAGCTTGGGGGCGAGAAATGCGTTGCGATGACGCACTACGCTCAAAATATCAGATACTCAGTAGCTGTGGTCCTGTCGACTGCTCTAGGACACGCGGATCTTGTTGTTTTCGCTGACAAGATAGAAGCCTATGGAGGCATCTGGATTGCCGTCAGAAGTCAAGACAACAGGTAACCAGGAGCTGTTCTGTCGCTGCCTGCGCCATGGTCTCACGCCGAATGCATGGTCGCACGTCTCTTCGCCAAAGGCAGTCCAATTCCATCTTCATCTTCCAGAATAATCCGACCTTCTTGCTCCGCGTCGGTGGCATCCTTCAAGACAATGTCCCGTTTGCGCTTTCCTGTCTCGCATTGGCCGGCATAGTTGCGGCGGCCTGCTCGATCCCACAGAGGCTCAGGTTTCTCAATGGGCGCCATCTGACCTCGCACAGACATCTCTTCCTCTTTTAGGGGTAGAATCCGTGCGGACTGGATGATTTCCCTGATTTGGTAATCGTCTTCCAGTGTTTTCGCCTCACGGTGTTCGTCGTTGGTCATGCGCTTGGACCTCTCAAACATCTTCTCCTCCATACTGCCCTTTAGCACGAGCGTCTCCACAAACACCGGGCGTGTCTGGCCGATCCTGTGCGCTCGCTTGATGGCTTGCGCTTCATCGTTGGGCCTACAGACCGGATTGACAAAATAGATTCGTGATGCGCAGCAGAGATTCAACCCATAAGCAGCTTGACGAACATCCATCAACAGTACCCGAATCGGCGAGTCTTCATTGTTGAAGTTCACCACGTATTCGGACTTGCGTTTGGCGTCTAGTGACTTTGCATAGATCTCATGTTCGACTTGCACGAGGTCAAGTACTTGTGAGAGGTAGTACGCAATGTGATCGCCTTGGTAAAACACAAGGATCTTCTCTTCTCTCTGGAACTTCAGAATCTGAGAGACAAGATACGACATCTTCGCCGAGGCAGTGCCTACGATCGTGGTCGGGGCATAGCGCGAGTCGGTGGTGAGCCTAGAGTTTGAAGGGGAGTTCGTGGAATTCTGAGTGTGGGCATCTGGTACGGTCTTCGCTGCCTTCGGTTCCTTCTTCTGCGGTCTCGATCTCGATGATGGTCTGCGCGACTTCGATCTGGCATCAAAGGATTCGATGCTGGAAGCCGGTACTCCTGACTTGGTGACAGTAGGCTTTGTCGATTTGACTTTCGGCTTCGACGGGGCTTGCACAGCTCGTGTAGATACCAAGGCCTTAATCCCAGCGCCAGCAAGGCCTTCTCCGGGATCTTCTTCGTCCAACCGGCCGTCCACAAATTTCTGTGCTTGAGCAAGCTGTGTTATTCCAGTCATCAACGGCTGCGTAGAGCCATCAAAGGTCCAGTGCTCAGCGCAGTCTTCGGGCCAGTTTTCAACAAACATGCCTAGCTCCTGAGATCTGCTCATGGATCGCCATCCCTTTGACCCCAAAACACTCTCAGCGCATGCTAAAGCTTCACTCAAGAGCTTTCTGTCATCCTCTGTGCAGTTTGTTCCTTCTTTACGTAGGTAGCCTCTGCCCACGCGCAAGCTTGCTTCAATGTCTGATTCGCTGAAACCTGTCCAGAAGAATGCACTTTGTCGCAGATTCGTCACAAGTCGAGCCCGCGCTTGAGCACTGTTTTTGTGGAAAAGAAAATCCGCATCGACTCGCTCCGAAGTCACAGAGTTGGCTGTCAACACCAGTACGAACAGATTAGCAGTGATCTTGTCGTAAAACGAAGGCTCCAGGCGGACTGTAGCGTGATGCAACGGGGGAAGCTCGATGTCTCTCTCCACATCTTCAGCTCTTGTCTTCACCACCACGTTGTGAAGTGTCTTCTGCAAACAAGTCGAGAACCCGGAGAACGTGTGCTTGCGGTCGTCGTGACAGAAAATATAGTCCTTCCAAGCCGCCCCGTTCGAAACCCAGGGCTCCACCTCTAGAAAGTTCGTTATAAGGGAGCCTAGGCTGTCGATGGCTCCAGCCTTGTCTCTCTCGCTAAAGAATCGCTGCTGTGCAATAAGACCCTCGATGGTCTCGTGTGGGTTGGCATCTGATTTGGCCGATAAGTGTACCTCAGCTCCTAGCAGATCCTGTGCGGGAGTGCCACTCACGATCCATCTGTGATCGGCTGTGACTAGCTTCCTGGCGACAAGCGCAGTGTTTGTTCTACTGCTGGAGAAGAAATGTCCTTCATCTATGACCAATCTTTTGAAATGCAGATGCTTCAAAGGTGAGTCGTACAGCATATCTTCTCGAAGACAGGTGCAGTCGCGTTCTCTGCCAGAGCCTTTGTAAGAACAGCGGCACTTTAAGGGAGCTTTGTGCAGTTTGCGCCCTTGTGCATCCTCGCCGTGCTTGTTCTCTCTGTCGAATAGGTTGCGGGTGAACAACACAATGTCGTAAGATCGTAGTTCGTCCGGTGATGGTAGTTCTTTGTTACGATCATCCATGATCAGGACTTTCAAAGCACCAGCCTCCACGTGCTTTGTAATCTCAGACTGCCACTGATTGCACAAATTGCGTGGCACCACAATTAGAGTAGTATTCGCCAGTGTCAGACGATGAGGCGGTGGAGTGCGTGTAGTGCGATTGAATCTGTATGGAGTTATAGGTACATCGTAGATGCCCGGGTTATTGCTGAGTCTCTGGTAGCAACCGGTCATGGTCGTGCCAGTCGCCTGCTGAATGCGATCTAGCTCGACTTTCCAAGGAAACGAATTTTGATTGAGCGCAGATGCGGCCATTTCTGCAAGACTTCCCACGCTCGGTCGAGGGTGTGGCCATGAATAGTTCACCGGAATCCTGGGAGGCAGATTCTTGGTTGCCAAAATCAGTGCTAGGCACATCAGAGTCTTGCCGTTACCCATGGTCTCCGCGAGTATCCCTCCTCGGCAGATCTCGAAATTGGCCGGCATCCGTACGAATTGGATCTCTCTAGCATTGAAATAGTAGAAGGAGCCATCAGGGGCAGCTCGCCGCTCGAATCTTGGGTCTACGATGGACCTTGGGACCAGTTCCCGGCGCAGCATTTCTCCTGCGGAACGGCGCTGGTAAGGATACAGATTGGTCTCCAATCCGAAGGGAGCGAAATGCAAGAGATCACTGAGCGCCTCACGACCATATTTGTCCTCCACTTCAATTGCAGATGGCGAGGGAGAGGGTATCTTGTTGAACGCGTAGAACAAGCTCGGATCGTCTTGGTCTCGGGTAGCTCGTGGATCGAAAGCACACTCAGTATCTGAGTCGTACTCGCCGGTCCACGTTTCTGGTGATACGTCAATTTCGCGAATGACGGCTTGAAGTGCACTCCGTAAATGTCGGCGGCTTCGATCAATACAAATCTGCCCCACATCGCTTCGAAGTGTATAAATCCTGAAAATCAGCAGAGGTCCTCGGTCTGATGGACGGTGAGCGACTTGTAGACGTATCCAGCCATGTTCAAGCAGCCTGGAGAGGTGCGACAAAGTGTCGCCGGACTCGGGAAGGTGATAGATATCACTCCACGAGCCGAGGGCTTGACTGTGGGTGTCCTCCGGGTCTTCAGAGAAGCACAAGCAACCGAGCGGTATGAAGTTGTCCCACTGGGAGACGATGTCGGACGCCTCAGCGGATAGCTTCCGTGCAGGGAGTGTTGGCTCTGGAGTTGTTGCGGGAGAATCTTCCAATTTCACCGGCGTACCCGGCCTGCTGGGAGTATCTTCCAGCTTCACGGGCGTACAAGGCCTGCTGGGAGAGGACGAGTGGGTCATCTTGAATGCATGCTGCTTTACTCCGCGCCACTCCTGTCTTGGTACAACTTAAGTCTCTGGTTCGCGCGTCGCGTCCGCGCTCACACAAGGATCAATGGTGACGGCGGGATGAGATGCGATGCGATGCGATGAGATTATATGAGATAAGATAAGATCAGACGAAGTGAGATCGTGCAGACGCTCCCATGCCCGGCATTGAGGACTTGACGAGAGATGGGTGCACTGTGGGCGGTCAATAATATGGGGTGCAACGTCGGATACTTCTGCGCGTGTGAGACGAAGCAAGGAAGGGGCTGCGGAGACGAATATGAGGCAAGATCGATGTAATGCCTGAGGCAGATACATCCCCTCGGAGCAGTCACGTGGGACTGGCATCACAGTTCGTTGTGCATTGGAATGCATGTACACATGGCAGTAGTATATCGACGTCCAGGGCAATTACTTGCTCTTCATCAAGATTTCTTTATTGTACGCAAATGTACAACTCACTCCTCCCGCCTCTCGGTCAACCCGTCCGTCACCACCTTCATCCTCCTAGCCAACAGATCCTCAGTGCTCCCCAGCTTAGCTACGAGAGCACTCCTCGTTTCCGCCGGACTCTTTCGTCCAGACATGTTGCTACTCCTCTGGATCCTTCCTCGCGCTGTCGAGTTTCTCCCCGTGCCAGATCCGCCCACCCTCCGTTTCGCAGCGGTAGCATTGGTAGCACCTCCCTGTATCTGCGTCATACGTAGTTTGGACGGAATCTCGAGCGGCCCTTCGTCACCAGAACCTTCGGATGGTCTCCTCGACCGTGCTTTGGTGTAGCTGAAGTAATCTGCTCCTACGCCACCATTCGACGCTACACTGCTGGCAGGCTCCTGGGCGGCGTCACTTTCTTCAAAAGCAGTCCGCATCCAGCGGCTGCAGTGATGGATATAGTCCCATCCTCTCGGGAAAACGCTGACGAACTGTAAGAAGCCGTGACTGACTCCATTCACAAAGACAACCTCCACATGCTTCTTGTCATCGAATTCGGCATCCTCAGGCTCCAATCCGAGTTCTTGACGGCGTTTGAATTCTAATCCGTGCGCCTGTCGGAGTCTGCCGGCGAAGATGGCAGTATCATCGACCAGAGGATCCCTTTCGCCGCACATCAGAAAGGTGCGTGGGAATTTGGCTAGGAGCGCTTCTGGGGCGCGCAGTGGAGATAGTAGGTGATCGGTTGCGAAGTCAGGCTTGTTGTGTTCTCCAACATAAAGCAAGATCATTGCACGCAGCATCTCGGGCGATATGATGCGGTCGTTGAAGTAGGAGATCATGCTACTCATTGCAAGGCGAGTACGTGGTCTGCGTGTTTCGTAGATGTCAGGCACGTCTTGGACTGGGCGCTTTGCCGCTCTATCGCTGTCTTCGTTATCTTCGTCGTCTGAGGCATAAGGTGTGTTTGGTGTCAATCGTCTGTAGTCTTCCGTCTTACGCTCGAGGATTCTCCGGTTTTCCCTTCTCTGCTTGGGTTTCTTGAGCAAAGCCAGTTGCTCGTCAGACATCCAATTTCCAATATTCATCTCTAAAGCGGGATATATCCCAACTACCGCTTCGGGGGCGGGAAGAGTCTGGTGCCCGCGGACTGCGGGGTCCCAATTTGAGTGTGGAGATTCGGCATCCAGAAGCAACAGCGTCATCCCAATAGCTAGATTGCCGCCGGCACTATCACCGCTGACAATGATACTCGGAATGCACTCGCCGGACAGGCCCATACATGTTCCACGAGTCGCTATCAGCTGATAATAGGCGTCGTAGCACTCGTACAGAGCGTATGGATAAGGATATTCTGGAGCCTTTTTGTAGTCCAGCGCAAGAACCGGGATCCCCAACTTCCCAGCCCATGCCATCAACTTATCGTCGTGACATCGCGGATCCATGGCCACGAATCCGCCCCCGGGGATATCCAGAACTATCTTGTCCTGATTCTTCAACTCTTCTCGCGGCCCATCAAAATAAAGCCATGCTTCGGTAGGCAACGTGTAATCGCTCGCTTTTGGCCTTGGGATCGTGATGCGCCTCGGCTTGTACTTCATGAATTTCGGTCTCATAAGGCCTGTGACGAAACGCAGGACTGGTGTATTTGGCTTGTTCCAGCTGACCCGCAAATGCTGGATGCTCAAGTCTCCTCTTACCCTCCTGCACAGCTCATCTGCCTGCTCCGCACACACGAGATAGTACACAGTGAATATGATCTCGCATGTATGCTTGAGCCAACCGGGACGCAGGTGCATGGCCGTCCAGAACCCGGCGTCCAGCGCTGTTGTCACCCATGTTGCCCGGAAGAAACTGCGGTCATACAGATTCGCTAGCGGCTCCGGCGATTCCAATCCCACCACTCTTGCAAAGTTTCGCGATACGTAGAGGGAGACGCAGAAGACAACGAGCGCCTGGTGCATGGTGAAACGCCTGGACAGCCATCGCGATAGCCGTTGAACGCCGGGCGGGCCATGTCGGCGGAATTTGGAGAGGTAGAGGCTCCAGAGCAGGACGACGAGGAAGACTTGATATTTGCGAAAGCGGGTTGAGGGACGGCCGAGGATATGGTCTACCATGTCCTTTTGATTAGAGGACGTTCCGGAGAGGTGTGAGAAGTGCTTACCTATCATCGCGAGAGCCGAACAGGCTCGGCCACCCCTTGAGAAGCAAGGAGACCAAGGCCGGTGACAGATCCGCGGTCAAACAAGGTCTCTAGACTCCCGATGTCAGAGTCCGAGCCCACTAGCCCGCCAGCAGCCCGTGGAGGAAAGGAGGATGGCGGCGCAGAAGAGACGAGAGGGGCGCGGTTCTAACCGTAATCGTAAAGAGGGGAGGGAAACAAAGAGAGAGGGAGACAGGTGAGGTGCGGTTGGGGACAGGCAGTCATCGTGACCATAAAGTCTAAAGGATGAGCAGGCCGACACGTGAGGGTCTGTGTCTGTCACTGTCTGACATGTGAAAGCCGCAAGTACGGGGTCCGATTGGCGATTGTGTTAGTAAGCCTCGGCCGGGCAGAGTGAGCGAATCTAGTGGTGACACGGAACATCTGCAATGAATTTTGTCAACATAACTAGTCCGTAGCACCTGTGGTAGAGTGTCGGGCTCTACACTTGAATCAATCAATCAATCAATCAATCAATCAATCAATCAATCAATCAATCAATCAATCAATCAATCGCAAGTCCGCTCCACGCGCTCATCAATCCGCCTTGGGCCCAAACTCCCACACCCACTCGCTGACCTCGAATCCGATGCGGCGTCGCGTCGAGGTGTCGACCTCCTGCGCCTCTCGACCCTCCACCTTGGTCCGCTTCGCCACGATCAGGTTTTCTTCCTTGAGGATGTCGACGCTCTGCTTGCCCGTGTCGCTGGCCACGGCGTCGCGCAGGTAGATGGTCAGGTCCGGGCTGATGATGCCGCGCCACTGCGTCGCCGTCCACTGCCAATGATCGCTCGGCGCGTACGGATCGTGCGCGTCGATGCGGATGCGGCACGCGAAGTAGTTGCTGGCATGCAGCGAGTAGTTGGCGATGATGCGCAGCGGCTTCGCAGCAGACCCCGAGCCCGAGCCCGAGCCCGAGCCCGAGCCTTTGGACGCTGCATCGACCTCCATCTTCTCGCCGTCCGCCTCCTTGCTGCTGTCTCTGGCACGAGACGAAGAGCCGTCATCGCTCTCATCGTAGTCCTCGTCCATCTCGCGGCTGCTGGACTTGGGCGCGGCGTCCACCATGACCGAATCCGTCGGCGACGAGGCCTTGATAGCCAGCGACTCTCTGATTTCGCGGCTCTTGTCAAGCCACTCCGCTGCGAGACGATGATACTGCGCCATGAGCATTTCTTTGTCGCCTTCTGCTGTCAGCGTGGGACCGTCAAGCAACTTTACGTCCAGGTCCTCGCCTTTGCGCAGCGTCTTGCTCAGCCAGCCAGCCAGCTCTTCCACAGCCTCTGGGTCGTCCCCTTCGATTGCCACAAATGGCCCACGCAGCGCGCTCTTCTCCACGGGCGTTGGCGGCGCCACCTTGCGAAGAATGCCAATCTTGTATCGAAAGTCCAACGCCATGATCTGCTCTTTCGCTGTCTTTCCAGCCCCTGCAGTGGCCACAGCACCACTAACGCCCCCAGCACTGCTGGTCTGGAGTGGTGGGAGGGTTAGAGAACGGTCGTGCGGGACATGTCCTTGCGACAGGCGATGTTGCTGGTACCCTGGCCTAGGTCGAGGTGGTGGGCCCATCGCGCCCGGAGGACTCACCACACCGCGCAAACCAGGCAGACTCTCTCGACGTGGAGCAGCTGCGCCTGGCGGATATGGGTGTGGCGGAGGCTGCGGGAATGGAAATGGCGTACCTGGCCCAACGGCATGCCCGAGAGGAGCGGCCCCATACCGGGGCGGCATCACTCGCTGGAGTGGAGGTGTATGGTCGCTGTTGTACCGGCGACGCTTAGTTTCTGGGCTCAACGGGCCTAGCTCATCTCTGTCATCTGGATGCCCATGCTGCGCAGGCGACATGTTGCTGTTAGGGAATTGTTTCCCCATGCGACGTGCTACTGGTGATTGCAAGCTGAGGTCTCTTAGCACTGGAAGCGTCCGTGAGACAGGTGTAATAACCGAACCTGGCGTCTGAGGACCAGACGCTGGGCTGGGATTGTTCGATGACACGGCGTGATAGGGAGTTAACGGCGTCAAGGTACTTCTTCCGCCACACTTGGTGCACCTTGGCTTCTCTCCAGCAGTCTCAGACGACAAGCTGCCACGGCGACCGCTTCGTTTCGGTTGGTATCGGTAAGTAGGATACTGCTGCTGGTGGCGGATCTTTTCCTCCTCAGCCAGTGCCTTCCACTTGTTCTTAACTTCTGGTGGTTGATTCTGCCACTGCTCGCCAATGATCTTTGAGATTTCTGGGTTCGCGAGGCCTGGATTCTGTGCGACAACGTTCGCTTGATGATGCTGACGGTATAGAATGAATGCTGCAGTCGTCCGTCAGTCAGCGCACAACTTTAAGGAAGCGTTCAGCACTCACCGTTTCGCGGTCTTGGTATCTTCGGGTCAGGCTGGCAGATGCAGAGGTGAATACCACTGTCACTGCTACTCGGGATGGCTTCAGCACCCTCAAGCTCTTTGTCTTCTTCCTCCACAATGTCTGCGTTGCGCTTTCTCCTGAAAGGAGGGCTTTCTTCCGGCGTCAATGGAGTCTTGGAACCTGATCGAGCTGGACTGGGAGAGCGCCGCTGCGAGCGAGACGAGACAGAGGACGAGGTGCGTCTACTCGAGCTTGCAGCAGCGGTAGTGGGAGCGGCGGCGATGTTATGCCTGCCACCGATGTGTGCCTCCTGAACTTGAGACTTGTTCAAGACAGCTTGGTCACCTTGATTCCCGTCTGGCATGGTTCGCTGCCACAGTTGTCTCGTGAAGATGATGCGACCAGTCTCATTTGCAGACGGCGTTTGTTGTATGTATGATGAAGGATGCTGATGGCCCCACTGGGTTGCTGGCAGCGACGGCAACGGATCCTGACGGACAGTGGACGACGACGACATGGAGAAAGAGATGGTAGGGCTGGGTCCTTTCTTGTTCCCCTGGCATTCCCCGTTGACAATGAAAAGCTCCCGGCGTACCAATGAAAGCGCGTGACGACGAATCAAGCGATTCCATTATTGTGGCGAGAAAGAGAAAAGAATCTTTGTGCCTATTATGCCCCCAAGCCCGCTCTGTGGCATGCGGACTTCTTTGTCCAATGAAGAGCTTGGGTCAATCGTACTCCATTGCGCAAACGTGCGATTGTTGCGGAGTCGACCACGGCAAGTTCTTTGTTCTTTGTTGGGTGGGTACCGAAAACGGCAGCTGGGCGAAGAAGCAGCCAGGCGATCCGTCAGCTGTGCGTGTGCGTGCCCTTTGAGACATTCCGACGGTAACTCTCCTCTGGCTCATGCAAGGAGGTCGCGCTGAAAGAAATGTGCAGCCACCAACACACAATGCACGAACAAACACTCGGCCGCACTGCCGTGGCCACCTCTCACAGGGCTGTTTTCTTGGAAATTCAGGACCATGCCCTCCTTCGCCATGGAGACCCGAGCTCGTGGAATGTTACACGTCACCGACTGTGTAAACGGCGGTGCAACACCAGTTCAGCACTGCGTTATCGTTCGTGTTCTCCACAGCTCTTCGAAAAAACTTCCTCGTGCGTAGGTTGGAGTCCGGGATCTCCGCTGGAAAACTCATCGCTGCTACTGCGCTGCTGCAGTAACCCACCAAGCAGCGCCAGACGCTCGGGACCTGCGATCACACTCTGTCTTCATTTCTATTGGCTCCGTCGAACCATGATCGGGTTTGATGATGCTGACCGACTCACACAGCCTAGGCAAAGAAAATCCGGATCGATGGTTCGTCCACAGCTGCACGGGTACGCGCACTCGAAACAAAGCAGACGATTATACCCCAGTGACTCCAGAACGTATCTGACTCTCACTCAGCTTGAACACTACAGTGCCAATGTGTCACCGACAGAATAAAGGGAGAGAGAGACACGGGAGCAGCGGTGTCAAAAGACACACTCAAGCAACATCGCGTCTCCGAACAACAACGGGAAGAGGTGAGGTCGACGGTCGTTTCTCCCTCTTACCCTGCCAGCGCTCTACCTTAGTCAAGCCGATCAGCGCGCGCACGGATGCGTGACGAAATCGGGCAGGTCTATCCACTGTCCCTGCACGCAGATGATGATGGCTTGTGGTACCCTCGTGACGCACAGCAAACGACACACATCCAAACAAGACCACAGTGAGTGGCAAGCAAAGCGTCAGTCGATCAGCCAAGACCTACCCCCAACGAGAAGAGATGTGATGATCAAGCTGCGGTCTCCATCAAGCGCTAATGCTGCCGTCCGAAATAAGGCGTCTCTGCGCGGAAAGCAGCATGAACGGACGCGTGTGAGTGGGATCCTGACCACGCGCCTCGTGTGTGTGTGTTTGTGTCGCCGATCCGCCTTCGGGAAGTCGCAGCTGTCAAACACACGATCCTGGGTGGGAGTCGACTCCACCCGCCCTCAGACCGTTCTTGTCTCGCACCTGCCATAAGGGGTATTTCCTGAGCGATCCGCCGTCCGACAATTTCCATTGGCAATAAGGAGCGGAATTAGGTATTTCAGCATGTGTTTAACCATTCGGGTAATGTGTTGTGTATTCATGAATATCCAAACACATCAGGCCAGCGCTAAACCACTCTGACGACCTGTCTCTGGAGCTCGCCGGGGCGTGGCGCATTGTACTCCTCCCCAAGTGCTTCTTCTCCCCAAGTCTGAGTCTGCCAAGCTTCCTCGAAAAGTCATGAGGCTCCGTTGCAGTGCTGCTGCATTCTCTCCGCTTTTCTGAGTTGAGCTGTTCAGCGTATGATCAATAAACACCTGCAAGCTTGGCACGTAGTACGACTTGAGTAGTCCACCCCATTTGCTTCGAAGCATAGTCGCTGATCTCGCCCCGTGCTCCCCAGCAGTGAAACTTGCTTCCGAGCATTATGCTCATAGAAGCTAGCACTCTGCGCTGCTGAAGATTGGACAGATTTTAGATCGACGACACTGATTGGAGACGCTCAAGCTCTCGCGGAAGCAATCCATGCCGGAAGACTGGATTGCACATTTTCCATTATAGCTAGGAGAATAGCGTCTGAGTCCTCCGATAGGGCAAACATCTGATGGCCGGCTTCGGAAGCTGTCGCGGGAGAAGATGTAGCGTTCAGAGAGCTGTCAGCTGCTCGTAGGAACTTTTGGCAACGAGGTATGAAGGCGTTTGCCAGGACGTGTCTAGTATTATCCATGAGGTCAAAAGCTGGGAACATCGGCATCAGTGAAGCCTGCCCAATGGAATCTCCGCCAGAATCTTTTCATAGCCAACCCAGGCCATAGGCAGATTGATGCCATGCAGAGCCATCCAGCCAATCTGCAGCTCCCAATCTTCTCAGGTCCAGAAGGCTGTTGTGTAGCTAAACGTAACAATACTGAAGTGATATCGCCAAGATACAGTGCTGGGACCGTGGTGTGTCGAATTTCAGACACGGGAGACGTGCAGGAGCAAGATGAAGTCGTGATCCAATGGACCACCACAGGTCCACATGCACAGCATTGAACAGATACCGCCTCAGACCAGACGCGAGGGCGATGGCTGTGTTGCCGCTAATGTTGATCGTGCCATTCTGGCTAATGGAGAGCGTGTACCCATTGTTCAGCCCCGAAGAGTTGGCCACGAAGGCCGAGGACGTCGGCGTGAAAGTGAAGGTGAAGTCATTCGCATGACGGGGGAACCTCCTTCCCACGAGCGCTTCTACTGCTGTTGTTGAGTGAGGTGAAGAGATGCATAGATGGATACAGACCAGCAGACACGGCACAGGAGCGTGAAGACGCATGATGCTTGCAGTGTTGAAGCTGAGCGGGAAGAACATGAAAGAGATGAAGAAGATGAGATGCAGGTGCATGGTCCTAGGAAGATTTCCTCTCAAGCACCTAAAGGAGCATAAGATTGCTTCTGTACCTGTTACAATGCTGCATCGGCGGAGAGGTGACGGAAGGGCGGCGAACATGGATTGCACGCAGCGGCCATGGGCAGATGCTGCATACACAATTGACGACGATGGCGAGTATGACAAAATCTGCTGGAGAGCAGTACCTGTGGAATGCCGGCCATAGCGCGTGGAGATATGGATTGGCAGCGGTCATGTCAGTGTTCGAATTCTTGTTGATGCCTGAGGCCGTGTTGGAACTTCACGTGACCAGCAATCGGTGCCAAGCCTTGACTCGCCGATGGGAGTCCGTGCACGCACATTCGACCCAAGTTCTCAGGAAGTCGCAAGTCGAACTTCTCTTCTGGCAGGTTCACGAGACAACCGATTCCCAACCCAACGAACTACCAGCCATGTCGCACCGGAAGTTCGAGGCTCCTCGCCATGGCTCGCTGGCCTTCCTGCCACGCAAGCGTGCCGCCCGTCACCGTGGAAAGGTCAAGAGGTAAAAATACCCTACATCGTACATCTGCATTGGATCTCTGGCAAAGGCAGGACGCAAACATGCGACAAGAGCTCTGATGGCTGACAATTGCATGTATACAGCTTTCCCAAGGACGACCCGAAGAAGGCGGTCCACCTGACCGCCGCCATGGGCTACAAGGCCGGCATGACCACCATCGTGCGCGACTTGGACCGCCCTGGTGCGAAGCTGCACAAGAAGGAGATCGTCGAGGCCGCCACGGTCATCGAAACTCCTCCGGTACGAGACTTGGCGCCAATACCATTCATGGCATGCGCTGATCCGTACATTCTCACAGATGGTCGTTGTTGGCCTGGTTGGCTACATCGAGACCCCCCGTGGCCTGCGCTCGTTGACTACTGTCTGGGCTGAGTACCTGTCAGACGAGATCAAGCGCCGATTCTACAAGAACTGGTACAAGAGCAAGAAGAAGGCCTTCACCAAGTACGCAAAGAAGCACGCCGAAGACGGCGGCAAGAACATCACCCGCGACCTCGAGCGCATCAAGAAGTACTGCACCGTCGTCCGCGTCCTCGCCCACACCCAGATCAGCAAGACCCCACTCAAGCAGAAGAAGGCCCACCTCATGGAGATCCAGGTCAACGGTGGCTCCATTGCTGACAAGGTGGAGTTCGGCCACGGCCTCTTCGAGAAGCCGGTCGAGATCGACAGCATCTTCGAGCAGGACGAGATGATTGACTGCATTGCCGTCACCAAGGGTCATGGTTTCCAGGGTGTCACCAGCCGATGGGGTACCAAGAAGCTTCCTCGCAAGACACACAAGGGTCTCCGCAAGGTTGCTTGTATCGGAGCATGGCATCCATCCCACGTCCAATGGACAGTCGCCCGTGCCGGTCAGATGGGCTACCACCATCGTACCTCGGTCAACCACAAGGTCTACCGCATCGGCAAAGGCAACGACGAGGGTAACGCCACCACCGACTTTGACCACAGCAAGAAGCAGATCACTCCGTAAGTTTGAGTTGCAAATTCTTTACTCACCACACGGAAGCTAACAATCTGCAGTATGGGTGGTTTCGTCCGCTATGGTGAGGTCAAGAACGACTTCGTTCTTCTCAAGGGCTCCGTGCCAGGTGTCAAGAAGCGTGTCATGACCCTGCGCAAGTCCATGTTCGTTCACACTTCCCGCCGTGCGCTCGAGAAGGTCGAGCTCAAATGGATCGACACCTCCAGCAAGTTCGGTCACGGTGCCTACCAGACCCCGGCCGAGAAGAAGCAGTTCATTGGTACTCTCAAGAAGGACCTCATCACCTCGTCATAAGCATTTAGCGTTTCGGGCAAGATTATGGACAATGGCGTTCTTCGAGGCTGGACGAGGGCTCAGAAAAGCTCTCCGAGTCTTATGTGCTGGTAGTTAGCGGGAAATGATACCAGGAACTTCACGCTTTCACACTTCCAGTATTTTCAATTTCGTCTTCAAATCGCCCTTGCATCGTCTGATCTTGGCTCTCTTTAACGAGACTCGTTTGTTTGCATGTGACAAGATGGCTTGTGAAGTGAAGTCGCCCCGCTACGTCTCGTGTTTGCTCACAATCAAAGCCCTTTTCCTTTCACGCTCTCTTTTGCCTTGATCAACAACCGCTACGCCACTGCCGCCCTGCTTGCACCACCATAAAGCATCTCGCAAGGCTGACATGTTCCAAGACAGTTACAATTAGAACACCACCATGAGCAACTCAAGTGCCGCCGGGAGCGCAGGAGCCTCGCGTCGACTCTACGACATCTGCTGCGAGACTTTTGAAAAGTTCAGAGCAGACTACCTCGACCTAGAGGGCCACGAAATGAACTACGGTCTGATTGCTGACCTCGGACCGCACTACAAAGGGCTCTTCATTGCCGTCTTTGGGAGAGAGGAATTCCATCCCGAGCACGAAACGATGGAGACGTTGACCATACAAGGCTGTACATACGACATTCTCGGCACCATCGTCGGCGGCCAGGCTTACTTCAGCTGCGAGAAAGAGAGACTAACCTCCTTCTTCACGACATCCGGCCAGGCGATGGTGAATCCTGCGAGAGTGCACGACAAGATCAAAGATCGCAAGGCGGACGCTTTGGGTGCACTTGGACAGCAGCGCCAGGGCGAGAAGAAGGATGCCAAGGCGGCGAAGAAGATACGGCGCGAGGTAAAGGGTGTTCGGGATTTGTGTGGAATATGGAGAGACTGACAGTGCTGCAGGCAGAACAAGCTGCGAGTCCGAGCCAGGCCAGTGGAGGCAACCAAGTCGACAGAAGCCAAGTAGGGGACGAGCTCATGGAGGAGAAGCCGCTCTCCAAAAGCCAGAAGCGTAGAGCCAAGAAAACCCGTCCAGTACAGCGCCGCAAGCAAGAGGAACAGAAAATGGCTGAACGAGAACAGCTCCAGGCAATACAAGAGGCAGTAGAGGCAAGGCTGAGAGCGGAAGGTAAAGGCGACGCGGAGGTCACGGTATACAATGCAGCGACAGAAGAAGGGCGAGAGAGCATCCGTCGACTCCAGGAAAGCGGAGAGGGCGCGCTCTTCAAGTTTGAGATGCCAGATTCAGAATATTGAGGCAGCTCGGATTGGGCGAAGTGTAGGTATCTGGAACAAGAATATCACTGGCCACAATAAAGGGGTCCAGAGTGGCATCCTCGGCTCTGACTTGATGGATCAAGTAAATGGACTCCCGGAAGTTCCTGGACCAAGGCAGCACTGCTCGCATATTTGCCGTATCGTTGTATGCAACGATCCGCCTCCCTTGTCAAAACCGATAGGTGGCTGACTACTTGTCTCGGCTCGAGTCATCAGGTAGCGCTCAAAACGTGGCGCAAAGCTTGTCAGGAGGAAACCGATACATCTTTGCAGCCATGCGTGTTCGGAGGAAGTCAGAGTCCAGAACACTATGCGCGCACTACCGTTTGCAGCCAAACAAGGTATTCAAACGCAGCGATAGGTGTCCACCAAAGACCGATATCGCTTCATCGATCTTTTCCTCCTTCTACAACGAAATAGCGTCCAGCCCTTCGCACAGCAGAACCCAGAACATCCCAGTCCACGGCATCCTTACTCTCTGAGCTCATCTGTCGTCGCCTCCGGATCCTCCTGTGATATTTCCCACGGATCTCTTCTTCCTCCAAAGCGCTCTTCATTGTCTTCAATCCTAACTCCGCCTCTTTCTCTCCCTCCTGAGTCTCATCTCTCAAGCTTTGAAGTGGTTCAGTACCGCTCGTATCCACCTGCTGGATATCCTTGACAAAGTGGAGCTGGGACGAAAGTATGGAGAGCATTTCCCTTTCTTCTTCTGCATCCTTTGGTGGAGGGAGGGCTGAAAGGCGGAGGAGATGGTGGAGTTGCTTGGAGCTGATCTCGGGAGGTTTGAGATTGGATCCTTCCGAAGGCAGCAGAGACGCGACGGACCATGTAGGCGTGGATAAGAGCCTGTCTACGTCAAGCTTGCTGGCACTGGTCCCTTTCGCACTATGAGAGTAGGCGCGAGAGTAGAGCCTGCTGGCACCGATAGCCCGTTGGTAAGCCTTCAGTGCTACCATGTCTGTGTCAGCATGGTTAATAGGAAGAAAGTCGAATTTACGATCATGTCGCAAGGTGCACTGGCGCAAGAGGTGAGGTCTGTCACATGTAATCAAGACGCACGGATCCCCCGCCTTTGCCGCATCTTGCACTTCGTTGACGAGTCTCCAGAGCTTCGATTACAATCAATTCCTTCACGCGCGCATACAATGCGAGGAGGAGGAGCTTTTGCTGGAGTTGCGCTCGCGACAATATGTGGTGTAGCTACTGGTCGGTTCAAACTCCATCTCTCCAGCACATTCTTCACTGACTTCCGCTCAGCATACACCACCTTGCAGCCAGCGTTCCAGCAGCAGAAGGAAGAAAGAGAAGGGACTTTTAGCGAGAAGCATAGAAGACCAGCGGACCAGGAGAACGCGATCAGTCGAGCCATCGCGAGCGACTTCAAGGAAGCGAAAGCGGAAGTAGAGAAGTCCTACGGCGGCACACGTGGCAATGGCGGTGTTGCCTGGGGCATCCGGCAAGCGCTATTCGGAAAAGAGCCCGACGGACGCACGCAGAAAGACCAAACGCCACAAGAGAACACAACAGAGAACGCGGCGAAGGAACCTGGAGACAAATCATGAGTGATAGGACGCAGCCTGGAAGCCGCTCACTATCCAATGCGTTCGATCGATATCATCAGCAATCATGCATGTGTTGCCTTAAAACAGCCAGGCAGAGGTAGCATCGATGCGCTCCCCGAAACGCCAACGACGCCAGACCATGCATTCCTTCGCGAGTCCGATCACGCGAAGTCCTCATCCGCCGCCTGGATCTGCTCCTTCACCCGCAGGAGCAGTGTAGTCTTCCACTTGTCCAACTTCGACATCTGGTCAAATTGGAACAACTTGTCGGCAAACTTCTCTCCGTCCCCTTCTTCTACTGCCTCGGACAGATCTACTAGAAGCTGGTGTTCTCGGGTCTGTGTAAATGCAGGATCAAGATCGCGATATGATTCGAGGGCTCGATTCGTTGCCACGGTGTCGTTTTGTGCGAGATGGCAAATGCCAGCTTTGAGAAAGTACTCTTTCACCGACCACTTCATCAGGTTGTTGTTGATGGCGGATTTGGCGATGCGTTCGTAGTTGGAGATCGCTTTCATATAATCGCCCTCGAGTGCGGAGATATCGGCGAGTTTCAAGTATAGCTTGTTGGCAAGTCTGGAGAGAGAGCACAAGTCATGTTAGATTGCAGCAATCGAGGGAGTGAAGATAGCTTGAAACTTACTGCTCTGCATTGTCGTTCTCGTACCATCCAGCAGCAGTTTCGTATGCCTCCATCGCTCGCTTTTGATCGCCCAGCTCAACCTCGTAGAGCTCCGCCAGATTCTGCTTATGTGTTGCAGCTCTTCGGAAGTTGCCCTTCATCGTGTAATGAGTGATCGCCTGTTCCAAAACTCGGGCAGCCTCCTCCGGCTCATCTTTTCGGTATGACTTATACGCCTCGGTCAGGGTGTTCGCAGCGTCGTCTGGCTCGTTCAGCTTTCCTGACTGTAGTGCAGCCGCCCGCTCGAAGGCCTGTCCCGCCTCTTTGCCAGCTTTCTGCATTCGAAACGCATTTGCGGCTTGTGTATAGAGCTCGACCGCATTTTCGTATTTCTCAGTCTTTCCTCCGAAGAGAGAGAACCCGCTGCCAGCAGATTGCGCCGCTTTGTCTGCCTGTGATACGCCCTGTCAATCACTGAGCCTTCAAAAGGCGAACATGTGAGGCCCCTACCTTCTGAAGGAGCGCGCGAGGATCCTGGGACATGGCTGTAAGTGCTGAACAATCGCTCCGGGAGCCGCAAATTACTGAAGATTCGTGCAGGAGGACTCGGTCAGAAGTTGCAAAGCGATTGCCTTCCTCCTCACGGTTGATGTTGCTCTCACGTGCGCTGGTGACGACAACAGGCTTTTCGGTTTCGGATTAGAGCTTACAGGGTCCAGGGCTCATCCCAGACGCGTCCCATCGCGTCAACTCACGTCCAGCAATCTTCAGAGCATCACCGCTCCATCTGCTCTCACAACATCACCTACTGCGTCCATACTACACGACATGAAGATTACAGCAAATGAAGCGCTGGCAGATTCGAGGCGAGGTGGAAGATTCTGAAGACGGGGACGAGCTCAGCCTAGAAGTCGAGTGGCCTAGCCCGGAAAGACCGCGTAAACGAGCGAAATATGGTCCGGATGGAGGCCTGTCGTCGCAGATCCAGGCTCAGCAGCATGTGCCATCCGCCTCGCTCGAGCAGTTGGATTCAGGAGGAGTTAGTGAGCACGATGAGCCTTGGCTTCAGCCGCAAGTCCAGGTGGCGCGGAGCTATGGAAGAAAGGCAAGACCAGCAAAGCAAAGCCCGTCGAAAGCGGCCATGAATCAGGTCTTCTCAGGAAGAGTTTACAATGCATTCTCCTCCATCGCACCGTCAGTGGCTACCCGAGAGACTGGAGATTCCCCGCCGAAACAAGAAACTGAGACTGGATTGCTGCGCATCACCGATTTATCATATTCCACGCCTCGTGAGAAGACGCCACAAAGCGACGCAAATAGCTTCTCTTCTCTGCCCGGTCTTAATACCCTTTTTGCCGCGCCTGATCAGGCACAACTGCCGTTGCCTGGTTCCCTCTCTTCGCCTTTGAGTGAACGCGATGTTTCGCCTCAAAGACCCTCCGTTGCTCCTCAATCACCACAAGACGATGCTGTCGATAGACTGGGAGATTTAAGTGGTATGATAGATGCAGCCACCGACGAAGTTTCAACATCTGCTGCGCTGGTGCGACGCAATCTGCGTTCCCGAAAGCCAGAGCAGCTCAAGCCTTATCAATTGGAGAGGGCACGTTATTTGCAACAATGCCGCGCGAGGGGAGTGAAACCCGTCAGGCTCATCGAACAAGACCAGACAAATGAACACGTTCAGGCAGACCAAGATTCGCAAAGCCAAGACAACTTCCAGTCGTCAAGCCCTATACCCGAAGAAAGGATCGTCAGACGAGAAGCCAATCGCGATCTTGATTCACACTCCGTGGACATACCCAATAGCTCGTCCAGCGCGAGAGCTGCATCTGGTCATCACTTGCCGAAGCGACGAGAAACCAGAAATGCATCTTCCAATAGGAGCGCTACATCACGGCGTACTATCGGAAGACATACTGATTTCCAGCATAACGAGTTCGATATTCCCCCTTCACCTCCTTCGACATCGAGTCGAGCTGGTACACTCGATGTAGTGAGCCCCATTGCTCCGCGATTCAAGTTTCCGATGGGCTTCACGCCGGCACCTCTACCAACACCACAAGTGTCTTCTGAAGCGAGGCACGAAGGATTAGAGGTGGACTCCTCCATGGACTCGCAGCCGAGGATGTTGAGACGGCGATTAAAGGCATCAAGACATCAACGCGATCACTCAGTGATCTCGCTCGCATCTGGCTCAGACCAGCAATCAGACCCTGAGGACGAGGGGCACGGTTTGCGGCGTGAACAGAAGCGGATTCGAGGTGTTTTGCCTGCATCATGGCTCAAGATAGATTTCAAAGCGCAAAGGAGACGACAGTCATCGACTGCGCCAAGGATGCGACGGAGCAGCAGCTCTTCTCCGAGCAGACTCGAGCCTCAAAAGGGAGTCGCTCGTCGTGTGACTACCACAGGCCGTAGCAATCACGACATAGCGGTAGCGTCAACCTTGCCGGACGATAGCGACGATTCACAAGAATCTGAGCAGCCGAGAAACCCGGTCTGGAAGCAACAGCGCCTTGACTTTCCCTCCGGACGACTCTTGCCAATGGCACCAAGCGAGACCTTAGACGAAGATTTGATGGAGAACGACTTCGTTGACCCGATGCTCGCGGGATCTTCCCACTCATATCGGACGAAAAGGACAAGAGAGCGCTTTGGACAGGCTCGAATCACTGAGTCGTACCAGAGGTCCTTTGGCAAGGAGCAACCATTCTCTGGGGAGCGTAGAGGCTGGAATGGGAAGCAAGGAAGAAGGCGTTCAAATGCACCAGAACCAAAACGCTCTCGTCCCCGTCCCGTCAGCCTTAGCATCGCGGACGCTCCAAGTCCCTCGCCCTCTGGCACTGGTGGACAATTGCCTCAATTCGTTCGACTTGCATTGCGACGCACGCGGCAGGATCGCGGCCGTGGGCGGCACTCACCGACCCACAAAAGGATTCGGCTCGCTACTGCAGCAGACACTGAAGACGCCTGCTCGGTACTTCATGCTTGGCGTGATGGCTCTATACGCTTGCATGATGTGCCCAACGCGGGCTCAGCAGTCACCAACGATGATGTACAAATGCAGGACGAACTTGATATTACTGCTGAGCGCGCCCCCTTGGAGATATCGCGCAATAAGCGCCAGCAGACGTTTCGAGAGCCGCTTAGAAAAGACCACGAGAACAGTGAGATCACCGTACGGCGAGCTCAAACAGCAAGAGTCCGACAGACCAGACTCCAACCGATCGTCTTTGCCAAGTCCATTCCCACTGATACCCGTCCGGTGCAAGGGACGAATGGAGGCCAGCGTACACGGAACTCATTCAAACAACCTCTTCGAGCTCATAAGGTCCGTGATGCCCAAGTCGAGACCCTTGAAACAACATTCCATGCATGTCATCGCACGTCTGCCTTCGAACATCGGATGCAGCGCCTGACTGAGAGTATTGCTCGTTCTCACGGTCAGCAAAGCGCAACAGGCTATCAGCTGGAAAGGTACTTGCGCACTGAACCTCCGACTGCAGAAGAGGTTTCCACTCCAGCCCGAGAACATAGTTCGAATGGTTTGGAACTCGGACCAAGCTTTCCACGGCATGATGCCGGGGAGCCTCAGTATCGATCACGCAAAGCGAGAGCGCGGAGAATTGATGTTGAAACATACCAGTATGAGCAACCTCCTGGGCCATCGGTGGAAAGCCCAGTAGACGACCCGCAGCTCAACGCAGCTGACGAAATCTCGGGACCCGTCCTTCAAGGATTAGGATCGTTTGGTATTACTTACACTGTTGATTTTGACGTTCGACCTTTAGACGAAGGAATCGTTTTCGACCAAGACAGCTTCATCGGAAGCGGAGATTTCAGCGACGCCCTTGCTGTTGCCAAACGAGACCTTGACGTCGAGAACGGTCGGATACAGGTCCATCTCAATGGAGAAGTACTGGAGTGGGCTTCTTGGAACGAAGAAGTGGCGTCGCAGATTGCGAGTGTCCCTAGTGCCGTTCTGGAAGCACTGCAAACGCTGGAGGAGGCTGCCCCAGAAATCGATATGGAAGAGCAACACCTGAATGTGGATCGCAATATCGCCTACTTGCTCCGCTCTCTGGTGCGGTATATCTCAAAATGCTTACACTTCGTGGATCGAATAGACCGGCAGCCGTGTATCGCAACGTTTGAGCGGCTGGTTGAGTCCCTCGTCGACATTGTAATCGAGGACTCAGAGTACACACGCCAATTTAAGATCCGCATCCTGCAGTACGCTCTAGTCGTTGCAAAACAAGCTGCGCATATCAGCGAACACCCCTTGGTCGACGTTCAGCTGCGCGGACGAGTTCTGGAGAGGCTGTTCCGCACTGGCAAGAGCCTCTCCAAGTATGCGTTAGCTGGCAGAACCCAAGAGCTGTTCTCAGTCTACGAGAACAGCCGCAGAAGCGTTCTACAAGCAGTGCGTGTCTCGGACAGAACATACGCCTTGAGCAGTGTGGTGATCTTGAACAACTTATTCACTTCCTCTAGCTTCTGGGATGTCCTGGGGTTGGGATCTGAGCGTCAAATCAGCAATCTGCGCGCTGTCAAAGACTTCGACAGTCTATGGCGCGATATCTTCTCCCTTCTGCCGGCCTTGGAGATCCAGCCAGATGGCAAGGTAGCCTTTGGATCACGGTTCACAACGACGCAACAGGGCTGGGGCGTCGTGAAGTCGCTGCTAGATCGACTCTTCGAGCTCTACGATGCATCCAGCAGGATGCGTGGGTTCACAGTCAATGACTACATGCGCACTACCTTCTCCAGATGCCACTTGCTGGTGAACAGTTGGGGTTGGTGGAAGTGCGAACCCATTCTGAACACTATGTTCGATTTCTTCGCTCATCGAAATCTCGCACTGTTAAGGAACGAGCAGAGTCGAGGCTCACCAAAATTTCTTGAGGAGCCAGGAGATTCGTCCTACTTAGAAATCCTCCCGGACGATCGCTCCTTCCACATATTCCTCAAGCTATTGGCGAGTGGTTTGCTCGGTATGCGCAAGCATTGTGTCTACAGTGAGAAGAAGATTGGAGGGATCGGGTATCGACTAATTCCGAATCATGGGCGCTCATTTCGAAAAGATGGCGTCGTCGAGAGGCAGGATCTTGAGGCGCTGCGTAATCACTTCGACATCCTGTGTACTCTACACTGCACCCTCCCTCCAGCACATCGAATCAGGTTGGAGCTACTACCTAATTTGATTGATCACTCGGTCTCCCACCGCGAGGCATGTCGACTGAGCGTACGGGCGTGGACCAAGGTTACAAGCTTCCAAGTGTCCACCCATGAGCCGATTGCCACATTGGACTCGTTCGTGGAATGGTTCCACAACATGTTGAAAGCGACCATAGCACAATTTCGACTCGCCAGATCTGAAGCTGAGCGGGCGAGGAGGGAGGCCGAGCTTGAAGGTATCCTTGTTCAGAAGACCGAGTTTGAGAGCGCGGTGTCTTCAAATCAGCAACAGGTCGTCAAGACTCTTACAGATTTGATCGCTGGCCTCAAACGAGTCCTAAGCTCTTCCTGCAACTTGCTCTCGGCGAGAGCATTGATCGAAGGCAGCAAGTTCTGGCATGTGTTCGAGCTTTTCGACCCGCTCAATCATGGCCTTCAGAGTACCATTTCCGAAGCTCTAAAGGTCACGGAAACTGCGATTGAGATGGAGAACCGGATGCGCCTAGCTCCAAACAGTCAACAAGAAGCGAGCGAGGATAGCCAGGAGTTTGGCGACTATGCTGCTCTTCAAGAATACGCGGCGGACGAAGGGGCTCATGATTCTTCAAGTCCGACCCTTACCGAAGCCCTGTACTCACCTGTTGCCCAATTCGTATCGAACGTCTTTGGCGCGGACAGAGCTGCTGAAGATGCATTGCAGCAGCGTCTGATTGATGTTTGGATCGAATTGGCCAGTATCTCTGTTGCAAAACACGAAAAGAGTTGGTCGAGCTACACAGACGAGTATAGTACGACCAGCTGGTACCAAATGAGGGAGACTGCCCAGAAACGCAAGTATACGGCCTACTTCTTGGCTAGAATCATCAAGCACGCCAGTGCCGATGAAGACGTCAGACCTCAAGTCCTGAAGGCGTGGATCCTGTCCCTGGTCGAAAGAGAGGTCAATTTGAAGTTCCAGCACCTGCTGACCTCCGCGCTGCTGAATTGCTGTGCCCAGGAGCCTCTTCTTCACAACTTGCCCTTCGTGAGAGATTCTCGGACCACAGTCTACCAGGTCTCACTGGAGGAAGTGCGCCACAGACGCCTGGCCCTCATCTCATCGATACTCTGTAACATGAGAGAACACGTCGAACAGGTCGCCGACGAACAGCCAGCCCGGCGAAATGAAGTCAAATGCACGTATCGTGGAATGCTGAGCCAACTTATGCAAGCAATGAAGGCCAATTACCAAGAATTGCAATTGACGGCTGAGAGTGAGGTAGCTGATGTCAACGCAAAGGGAGCGTACGTCGAGTTCGTCCAACATGTCGTGTCGTTCTTGCAGCAGCATACGCTCGAGATTTGCCGCATCGATCAATTTTTCACGGAATCTACCGTTTTCCCGCTACCCGTGGGTGATCCGACCTATGTTGTAGGACGGCTCCGAAGCTACACGCCCAAGCTTCGTGATGGAGGTACCCGGAAGAAACTTGTCGCCTTTGTGCATTCAGTCAGCGAAAGAGCGGCTACGGATGGCCAGCAAGAGTATCTGGTTGACCAACTGTCAACTGCCGTGAAGGGCGTCAGAGAGCGAGGCAATGAGAGCGCGCCCAGCCTGCGCCATGTCCTGCTGGCAGCGATCTTTCCAGCCTACATAGACAGTGCCTTCTCAACTGCCTGCGGTTGGATCATGGCACTGCCTGTGCTTGCATCGGCTAGCCAAGCCATACTCGAACTCATGTACACCGTAGAGCTGGAGAACAGGGACAGCACCCTTGCGGCAATCGAGAGCGTGAGTACGATTTTGGCGAGCATCGAGAAACAATATTGGATTGTTCAGGCAGACCCGGGGCTACTGAGTCTGGCACACGTTCAAAGAACGTTGGCAGCTATGCTCCAGGTCGCAGAATCTTCCTTGACATTTGCGTCCTACGTCGAGCGATGCACCGAGCACGGCAAAGGTCTATCGAGCCACATGCAAGCTCAATTCGAAGTCGCCACGGCCCTCTCAGCTGGACTCTGTGAGTCCGACCAGCTTGAATTCTTGGCCGCCGAGCCGGTCGACGATGATTTCGCATGCCGATGGCCAGACACAAAGGCTGCGGCGGATAGGCATGTCCGGGAATCACTCGGCGCTAGCTGGTATGGATCGGATGGCCGATACTTCGTGCGCAGAGGCAACACCACCAAGGAGATAGCGATGAGTTTGGAAAGCGACGGTCGAGAAAGAGAGAGGCTGCTGCAAGCACTCAAAGGCTTCCAGGGAGCCTACTTGCGTGTGTTTGACGCGCGGAATAGGATGAGGAGGGAAGATCTGGCTGGTGATGGTATCCTGGAGGATGTGTTGGTATGAGAAATCATGCCTTTTAGATCATGACATGTAAATATTCCTTAATGCACACAGAGGCATTGCTAGTGACGAAGAAGATCATGAAAATGACCAAATAATGAGATTGATTCGTCACGAGCCAACAATGTCAACCGTACGGATTTTTCGGCGGCAAAACAAGCAGGGAGGCGGCTGGGAAGCAGCTGTGCAGTGGAAGTCAAAAGCACTTCACATCCCAGCATGCCCACCGATCTTCACGATCAGCGATGTCACCCAAAGACACTTATTAACAATCAATGTACATGGAACTGCTGCGCGACTCCCGCCTCCTGCATGCGAGCACAATACAATACAATACAATACAATACAATACAATATAATACAATACAATACAATCAAGGCTGTGAGACCCACTCTGTGACACGGGGAACTGACACGACACCGCTGCTTGTTGCTTGTGTGAAAAGGCGGGGTAAAGAGAGAGGTACAGGTACATGTTGTATGTGAACATGATGAGAGTAGTGCATGAATACATGAGATTAGGTACATGCCTGATAGCGGATATCATAGCCAGCTGGCGTGCACACCACACACCACACATCACACGGCTACTACTACAGTCTCTATCTCGCGTGTAGCGAGCATCATCAGGAGCCGTCAGGTTGCCTTGCGAGGCATTTTCTATCAGAGGCAGGACTCCAACGATCCACCGCTAGCTACTCTTCTTCTTCTACCTCGTCATCCCACTATCAATCAGTACTAATAAGGGACCTCTCCTCTGATTATTTTATCATTAGCGAGTCTGGCCGCTCTTCTGCTCGCAGCAGCAATACAAGCAAGAGCCCCAGGAGGTGGTGACAAACCGCGAACAAAGATAAAAGCAAAAGAGAGACCGACGATGACAATGGCCCGCTTCACCAAGAGACAGATCATCACGAGTATCAGCGTCCTCGTAAGTCTTCAACAGACCCGAGATTGGCAGGGCAAAACGAGCGTTGAATTGACGCGTGCTGCTACTGTGTAGTTCCTCGCCGCGCTCACGGCTCTGGCGGCGTACGCGACGTACAAAGCGAACATCTACTCCCTTCCGATCCCCAACACCCTCGGGGCCCTCACCGTCGCTCTGCCGCCCCTCGCGGGCATCGCCCTCGAGTGCATCGTCAGCTTCCAATCGCAGCTCGCGACCAAAGGCGCCTTGGAGACGTCCAAGGTGTTCCAGGCGGTGAATGCCTTCTTCCTCGTCTACGAGACCGTCCTGGCCACGTTGGCGGGAACGCACATTGCTCCGGCACAGGGACTCTGGTGTCCGTTGCACGAGAAGTGGAATGCAATGTGGCGCACCAAAGATGCAACGTCCATATTGCGGATACAGGATGCGTTCGGCTGCTGTGGGTTCAACAGCCCACGAGATATGGCGTTCCCGTTCCAGGACAAGACACATAGAGCCGACGCGTGCATGGTTCGGTATGAGAGGAACATTGCGTGTGTGGAACCCTGGCGGACAGCAGAGCGGAGGGTTGCAATCATCATGCTCGTAGTACCACTGGCAGTGTTCACGTGGAAGGTATGTCGATTTTTCTCGCCGAAAACGTCATGGGAGGCCGCCGCTGACCGAATCGTCATGTGTAGGTTGTGCTTTTCCTTGCGCCTGGATCCGACACCCATTGGTTGCCTTCAGCGATCCGCTTACCGCGTGAGCAGAATGGTAGCAGGAGTGAACGACCTCGACCTGCCATCACCTTTCGCAACGTTGAAGATGGAGAGGATGCGGACAGCCTGAGGGACGAAGTCGATCGCCTGAACAAGGACAGCAACCTTGCTTCCCGCGTCGAGAGCGGCCGCGTCCGATCCACTCCGCTCATACAGGAGACGGAGAACAATATGTGGCGAGAATGAGCATTGCGAATCCTTTCCATTTTCCATGAACCGATCTCTAGCGTGTAGTCGTAGTCGTATTCTTAGCACAATTGGCGTCCAACAAACTGCTGCATCGCGGTACGGCCTGATCATCTTCCACCTTCCCTTCGCCGATGCATCGAAATTGTGGCTCGTGGCCGAGATCGCTCTTTGTGTTTAGCGACCTTCTTGGGGCCGCCAGCAAGCCAGGCGTTTAATGGCCTCCTGACACCGATGAATTTGCCCTTTGGAGTGAAGACCTCGACTTCAGGCCTGCTGTCGGCTTGTCGTTCGCCGTCGGCGCTGACGTGTGCACTCGTAGCATCCGTTATCAAACTCTGGCGTCGGTTCCGTACCTGACACGTCAATTCTACCCAGCCGACGCCCTCGATTAATATGTCGGCGCCATAGACAATGTACGGTAAGTTTTCGGCTTTCTGTTTACCCGCTGTCTTGTCTGTCACAGGCCCAGCGCGGATCTTGGTAACGTCCCACTCCAGTCTGAATGTGCCGGCGCTCCTCATCCGGGACTTGGCCGCATCGGTAGCAATGTTCTCCACCGAGCCGGTGTAGGCTGTGCCGTCTTCCTGGGTGCCAGTTTGGATGGCATTGGCCTTTTGCGTGCTGCTCACATGGGGTCGCAATGGAGTGAACGGACAAGCAAGGAAGATCAGATCCTCAGTTTTCGGTGTGATCCGTATGATCCCACCAATGAGCAACGAACCTCCTGGCTTGATCGTGTGCTGCTCTGGAACCACTCGACTCTTCATCACGAGCGAAGACCTATGCTCGGGCCGCACGTGGGTTTCCAGTGAGCTACGCTGGATCCCAGGGAGATCTATTAGCTCGCCTCTACCGTTGCCGTATGGTATGCGAATTGGCGAAGCTGTAGTTCCGGGCAATGCAGAGACAACGGGCATCTGCGGGTATTGCGTCTCAGGCTGAGCAGGTGGTAGGAGTTCCGACGAATCATCACCATCATCATCATCCTCCAAGATCTCCTCTTGATCGAATTCACGATGCTCGTTCGGAAAGAGAGCATCTTGCGCATCCTGCTGATCCTCTATAGCGGTCTTCAGCGGCTCATTCAGGGCCTCGAGCCCAGCGTCACGGGATACCGGGTCAGGTAGAATCACGCTTCTAGCCCCGTCAAAGACCTCGTTCGCAACCCTTGCGTTCTCAATTTCCTCATCAGTCGAACCAGCTTCTCGCAATGCCTTGATCCGTGCATCTTCTACTCCGGTTTGACTCTTCCCCTTCGGAAACACGACCTCAAACAGAGCACTTTTGCCTACATTGACCTTGCCTACGACCCAGCCAGCCCCTCCTCTTCTCCAAATCTCTTGCTTGACCATCGGCGTCCACCAGCCCCTCTTCGCACTGACACATTTCACGTTCCCCAGCCGCACCCTCCGACCACTTCGTCCCAGCGCGTCCCTTAGTATCTCTTGCAATTGCGGCATCATTCGATCTACTTGCTCTTTCTGGGGCGCCAACAGATCCGACCTGGCAATGATGAACGATACGTCAGCCACGCGTCCGTTGACGAAACTTCTGGCTTTCGAACGCCGGTTCTGGGTCCGAAGCCTCGGGAGCTCGAGGGAAGTCATGAGATTCGGGATGAGCGACATGGGAAAGTCGGCGGCGTCCAGAACATGGTAGATATGATTGTATCTGTGCGGGCTGGACTCAATGATGTCCCGTATGGACTCCATCGCAGGATGGAGGATGGAGTGGCCTTTCGATTGGTAGAGGAGATCATGACAGCGATTGCAGATCGTTGGCGTCTCCTCTGGCTGTTCGGGCTGTTCTAACGCCTTCACGCCAGGTTGGACCCCATCAGAGGGCGCCAACCTGGCCATGGCCTGCTGATAGATCGCATCTTCCTGCTGTCTCTGCAATTTCTTTGCTCTGCGTTGCTTGGGCCTGTAGAAGCCTGGCGCGTCCGGCTCGACAGTTTGACTGAGAGCTCCGCATCCTGGACACACCACTGGAAGAGCCTTCGCAAAGTCGAGACCAGTCTTTGCTGACAACGCAACTGGTACGGTGTCGGCTGAAGTATCTGCAGCTGCTACGGCTTCCTGGTAGATCCTGCTAGCGCTCCCAAAGCGCCTCAGTCCGTTTTCGGGCCATGATAGGCAAGGCGGCAGGCGTCGAGAGCCTGCTCCGAGTGCTTCGACGCGCCCGACAGTGGCGAGCCGGAAGGTGATGGACGTGGGTCTGATGATCGATCGAGAGAGCCTCCACATCCAGAGTGCGTTGCGTCTTTCCGGACGGGAGGAGTAAAGGAAGAGGGACAAGGTGAGGTGGAAGGTTTTACTGTGTGGGAATGCATGGCCTGGGCAGACGCGGTACGGTAGGGCTGAAACGGGATCGCCGTCGCGACTCTTCGCTTCGGTAGCTGCCGAACGCGAAATGGATCTCGTGTCTTCTCCCGCGCCGCCGCCGCCGCCAAACGACCCTCTCGCATGATACCTATGCGATTCCCGCTCATATCCCCGCCGACGCAGTCACTCGTCTCCGCCCATCAGCGTCTCCTGGACCCCGACGTACGCATGCGCATCATGGCCTCGTAGCCCTCCCCTCGTCTCAACGAGAGGGAGAGAGACGGCCTCCGCCTCCAGCTGGGCCCTCATCTGCCTTGCCCCGAAGAACCCGCGCCGAATACGAACACCGCCGACGACACTTGCCCAGCATGCAGCAAATGCCGTATCCCAGAGGGAATAACTCCATGGCCTCCGCTTACACTTCGACGCGCTCGTCTTCCTCCTACCGTCCGCGCCGCGCCCTCAAGACCTACGGCCCTCCGTTCCTCGGCATCGTCGCTTGCCTCTGGTTCCTTTTGTGGCTGTTCGGCGGCAGCTCCTCCTCCTCTTCCTCGTCTTCCTCAATAGGCAGAGCACCACCGGGCACCCCCGAAGTCGTCGTCGTCACGACGCTCGACCCGAAGCTCTCCGCCAAATACAAGGAGAACATCAAAGAGAACAGACGGCACTATGCTTCGCGACATGGCTATGCGACCTTCTTCCCCAACACCACCGATTACGACCTCATGCCCAAGACCCCGCAGAGCTGGAGCACCGTCCCCGCCATGAGGCACGCAATGACCGTGTATCCGCACACGCCCTGGATCTGGTACCTCACCTCCACCGCCCTCATCATGAATGCCGGGCAGAGCCTGCACGAGAAGCTCCTCCATCCGCGAACGTTGGAGTCCCTCATGATCACCGATAAGCCCGTGGTGCCGCCCGACAGCGTCATCAAGACATTCGGAAACCTGCGCGGAGAGCGCGTGGACCTGGTCGTCTCGCAGGACAAGGAAGGGTTGGCGGGAGGCAGTCTGATGATCAGATCCGGAGAATGGGCCAAGTTCTTCTTGGACGCGTGGTATGACCCGCTGTACAGGAGCTATAATTTTCAGAGAGCAGAGGGACATGCGCTGGAACACATTGTGCAGTGGCACGGCACGGTTCTGGCCAAGCTGGCTTTGGTTCCCCAGAGGATATTGAACAGCTACACGAGGGAGAAAGGTGGGGATGCTACAGAAGGTAATCCAGCCCACTGGGTAAAAACTGACAATCATGTGCTGACAAAGATCTTCGTAGGTCTGTATCAGGAAGGGGATTTCATTGCAAACTTCCACGGCTGCCAACGAGACGCAACACGGGATTGCGAGGAGGAGATGAGGCCTCTCATGTCCCGCTGGAGGGAGCTACGAGACCAGGAGAGAAAGCGAAAGTAGATACCGGTTCTCAACACTCGAGGGTAAGGCGGGTGTTTAAGGCGTTCACGCGGGAGGCAAGAAGGTAGATACGATCATGTAAGATCAACGGGATGCATGAATGCATGCCGGAAAGACATCTGGCAAGGAGCAATTGCGGATTCGCCGTCCTTACACTTGCATTTGCAATGTCCGTACCGTGCCCCATCTGCATGCCATATGGAAATGAACGTAGTCAGTCGTTTGGGCGCCGCTGGGCCCAGTGCCCCAAGCCTGCCGGCATTCGGCCACAGACAGGTCTCGTTCGCGGCAGATCGGTCTGGCCACCACATCCAAGCCCGTCATGCGGAGACATGTCGTCGAGATGAAGAATAATGGGAGGCTGCGCATTCAGCCACGTCCCGTGGTCGCGCCACCGGGCTTCTAACCGGAGCCCTCGTCATGGTAAAATTTCCTCAGGAGCTTCTCCACCTCCTTGAACTCCTTCTGCGCCTGTTCAATCGTCTTCTTGCAGTTGGCGATGCACTTTTCCTTGTCAGGTTCGTCGTGAGTGCCCGTCTCGTCCTTCATGGCCCCGAAATGCTGGAGCTTCTCGCAGGAGTCCTTCACCTTTGTAAGTCCCAGCGTCGCGGATGAGCCTTTCAGGAAATGGCCCAAGGCAGAGAGCTGTGCCAGATCCTTCTTTTCACTGGAGGCAGACATTAGCATATAGGAATGACTCCCAGATACCAGCGTTCAGAGGGAGGGAATGATTACAGATTCTCGTGCATCTTCTCGAATGTGCTCTCGGCTTGATTAAAGAAATCGTAGACGATGCTCTTGCTGAATTCGCGCTCCTCTTCGTCGTCGTCCATCTCGAGAATCTGTTGCACGGTCAGCGATTCTTGCAGAAATCAGAGTGAATTTTCGGAGGAAGGGTACCTGCTCAAAGGTGCCGCTATCGACGAGATCGCCAAAGTCCACCGCAGGCTGACCTTCGTCGCTCTGTTCAGAAGAGACTCCATCAGTACCGGTGCTATGAAGGGATTTGTCGCTGTAAGAAGACGAATGGGAAACATCGGAGGCAGCGCTGCGCGGGAGCGGCGGCCGCAGCGGTGAGCAGCAGTATGACTGACAGCGTACCGGCTGCAGACGAGTGCTCGAGCGCGACGGCGGAGGGTGGAAGGAGGACTGGGAGTGAGGGCGTACAGTCAAGTCTGAAGGTTTGGACGCCATGGTTGTGTCTGGACGGCGTGTGGGTCGGGTGTGCGTGGTGAGGGAGGGTGTTTCGGAGCGGCGATAATAATGGCTAATGACAGGCGTCGGATTGGAATCAATGACAGGTGTTGTGCGGGTGGATTAATCCGGGCGACAAAGTGGTCGTGGAGCAGTGACGTAAGGCAGAGTCGTCCTATGGTATGTGCTTTCCCCAGGCAGACCAGACGGGACCAGACCAGACCAGACCAGATCCGATCAGACCAGGACAGGACAGGCGGATAAAAAGGGTAAAGGTAGTCGGAAGAGGGAGATCAGGTAATAAGGTAAGGTAGGGAAGGTAGGTTTGGAGTGGATTGGGTTGGGTTGGTGTCCGTCGCGCGGGAGCCGGGTCAGGTAGGCAACTTAAGCCAAGGCACCTCAGCTGGAGGTTGCAGTGTCGTTAAGTTGTGGTTGTCTGTGGTCCAGTGGTGGGGCGGGAGGCGAAGGCAGGCGAAGGCAGGCGAAGGCAGGCGAAGGCGAAGGCTGGCAGCCAGGCAGGCAGGTAGACAGGCAAGCAGGCAGGGCGGTGGTGTAGGTAGGTAAGGTAGGCAAGGTAGGCAAGGTAGATGGCGAAGATGTTGTGTATAGGAGGCAGTCTGTCGTCGAGGAGTTGTGAGTGCTTCTGGCAGAGGTGAGGGCGCATGTGATGGACGAGGCGAGTCGAGCGGCAGTTCAAGACATGCGGCGGGCGGACCTGCAGTTTCCCAAACGCTGCAGTGATGTGCTGACGTTCTTCCAGGCCACGCGACTGGAGATCCAGCAATGTCCGAGCACCTGCAGCACAGCAGCGTCCGGAGGCTCAACAACAAGCAGAGGCTGAACAAGCAGGTTAGGTAGCGATCAGCCCGTCAGTCGACAATACAATAATGTCATGTCGTCGCGGTGCAAGTCAAGAGAGGTGTCTGTTGATTCGCAGGGCGGGGTACTACGAGCACGACTACAAGCACGACTACGGCTACGCCCACGACCACTAGACTACCGTCGTTGAGGTGGGCCTGAACTGGAAGAGACTTGTCCCATTTCTGCCGACTGAAGTCGGGGATTATTAATAATGGTCTTGTGGCCGACGCGGAGGCATACACCTATCGTTACTAGACACTTTTAGCAGCCCTTGCGGCGGCCCTTATAGCGGCCTTTATAAGGCGTCTTAGTACCTATATCCGGTTAGTAAGGCCTCTTGCCTTAACGTGACCGCTATACTAGTATAGCGGTTAGGTTAAGGGCTTTATAAGGCCGAAAGTAGTTTAGTATTACTAAGTAAGTAGTAAGTACTTAGCCTTAGTCGTATACGCGTATATAGCTATATATACCTTCTTAGAGCTATTACTCGTATTAGCTATAGATCTAATATACTAAAACGATACCTTTACGCGCTACGAACGCCCTAGAAGTATAGAAATGTCTCTTAATCTATCTTAGTATAAGATATCTACTACCGAGTAACCTCTAAGTAATACGAGTAGTATAATAGCCTACCTACTTAATACCGAGTTAATAAGCGAGTTCGCTCTATAAGTACTCTTATAGTAGGCCGTTTAAATCTCGATTAAGAACGTTAATACCTCGGTAGGTAGTACTACGCCTACGTAATCTAGTAGAAGGTAGCTAAAGAAGAAGAAGGAGTTATAGTTAGCTTAGATAAAGCGGTAGATAGTAGAGGTTTTAACTACTACTAGTACCGATTCTAGTAGTATATACGCCGAGCTAGGTACTATAAAGATACGTACTAGTAAGAAGGGTCTTAGTAAGCTAGAGTACTATATTCTCGTCGAGATTTACGTTACTTTTAAAGATAGATTAGGTAATAGCTTCTAGCCGGATATATCTACTAAGTTTTAGCGTAGAACTAGTATTAAGTACA